>JAXCGZ010020876.1:47500-55000 GCA_037179515.1 Halocaridina rubra | reverse complement strand
CACTAAACATTCTTTCATCAACCCCCATTCCTCCCCTAACTCCCCAACTTCTCTTTCTTTCACCCTGTCATATGCCACTCTCAACCTGTCCTGATATTCCTGTCTCTTCTCTGGCTTTTTCAACTCTTCCACCTTCACTATTTCCCTTCTACATCCCCCCACACTATTTCCCCACTCTTTTGCTACTACCACTTTTGCTTCAACCAAAAAATGATCAGACATCCCAGCAGCCACACCCCTGAATGCATGTACATCTTTCGCTCTACCAATCATGCTCTTTGCTACCAACACATAATCCATCAATGCTCTTTCTTTCACTCTTCCATTTGCCACTCTCATCCATGTATACTTATTTATTAACTTCTTCTTAAATAAACTATTACCTATCACCAACTCTTGCTCCACACACATATCTAACAGTCTCTCGCCACTCTCATTCCCACCTGGTACCCCATACTTTCCTACATCACCTTCTATCTCTCCATCACCCACTCTGGCATTCAAGTCACCCAACACAACTACATAGTTCCTTCTACTCAGACCATCCACACATCTAGTTAACTCATTCCAGAATTCATCCCGCTCTTCCTCACTTCTCTCACATCCTGGCCCATACGCACTAACAAAAGCCCAACATTCCCTTCCTATCCTAGCCCTCACCCACATCAGCCTAGATGACACTTCTTTCCATTCCACTACCTGATTTACCATCCATTCACTCAGCAATAATGCCACACCTTCTCTCGCTCTCCCCCTTTCAACCCCAGACACTCTACCCGTCACATCACCAAATGCCACTTCTCCTTTTCCTTTCATCTTCGTCTCACACAATGCCAATACATCCATCCTCCTCTTACCAAACATATATCCAATCTCACATCTTTTGCTCTCTATCGTACTACAACCACACACATTTAGACACCCCAAAACTAGAGTTTGGGGAGAAGTTATTCTCCCCTCTACTCCCCTTCTTCTTTGACGTCTCGCAGGAGGTTGATACAAGGGGGGGATTCCTAGTCCCCCCGCCCCGTCCACTTTTAGTCGCCTTTTACGACACGCAGGGAATACGGTGAGGCTATTCTTTGATATTGTGCCCGCCCCACAGGGCACTTCACAGTTACACCAAGGACAAAAACAGTCTTTCATTTTTTAAGTCTTAATGAGATTACCAAATAGAGGAGGCGAATATACAGCACTTTTTTTGGGAGCGGCCAAGAGTAAAACTTCAGGACAGGTTTCCTTACACCTATTCTCATGCCTGAGCTCTCAGGTGTTATTTAATTAACCTCTATGGTAACATTAACTTGAGATGAAAACATCTATATATATATATATATATATATATATATATATATATATATATATATATATATATATATATATATATATATATATATGTATATATATATATGTATATATATATATATATATGTATATGTTTAATGCGTGTTTATCTTGAGATATGTGTACTGTCTTGAAACTGTTGAAAAAACTTATTTATCGAGGACTTAAAACATTGCGTGTGTAGTTATTTCACGGGAGCCAAAATTACATATGAGGTTTGCATGCAATGCAATTGTTTTCTTTATGCGACCATGATCCTTCAACGCTCACGGTGAAAGGGAAAAAAATATTGATTCTGGGAAAGTTTCTAATAACTGATATATATATATATATATATATATATATATATATATATATATATATATATATATATATATATATATATATATATATATATATATATATATATATATATATATATACACATATATATTCTCTTTCTATGCCTACATCAGTACCGAATATTCTTGGATATTCGTTGCACATGTCTTATTATCCCTTCACATCTGACGAGTCACAATACACTCCCGATCTCTGGTTCTCTCTACGTTTTCTTCGTACCCAGGCCTGATGAGGGTAGATATATTTTCTTTTCTTTTTATTTTCTTTGCCAGTCCTGGTGTTGACAATCATAAACAAAACAAAAACTATATATATATATATATATATATATATATATATATATATATATATATATATATATATATATATATATATATATATATATATATATGAGAAGTAAATATTGCTATAGGAAGTGAGTTCAAGAAGTTCATATTCACTCTCATAAATACGGGTTTTGAAAGCATCATGATAGCTGTTGTAAATAACCCACCATCGAATCAGCGAATGCTAGAGGTATATGGAGAAGGTAATATGAGCACACCAGAAGTTATCAATTCAGTTGTAAGCATTGCACATGGAAGAAAGAGTAGGATTATAATTATGAGAGATTTATTAGACTAGCATATTCTTGACCCTCACAGTTAAGAATATTTTTTTTTGGTCAAGATTCTTAGTGGTATATAGAGCATTATTACACTATATTTACTGTAACCAACAAATTTCAGGGAGAAGATAACCCATTAACTTTCGAACTGGTCTTCACAGATAATGTTTCAAATATTGGTAATAATGTGTATGAGTCACCGATGGTAAAAAGTGACCACTTTGTCTTGTTGAAGGGGTATATAATCGAGGATGTTCTGCCTGAGAGTAAGGGGACCAAGTATGAAATGAAGTAGAACTGTCCAAAAGTACATTTGACAATTAACGACCATTTTGCAGGTAATGACTGGGTGACCATATTTGATAAATATGTATAGGAGATTTACGAATTCTCTTACATAGAATATGAGTATATAGTACCGACCAAACTAGGTATTATTAATGCTAAAGAGAGTAATATAATAATGAAGTAAGAGGGAAAATGAGTGGAGACATAAATGCTCTGATAGGTATAGAAGGACAAAAAGTATCAATACCTGGTGAAATTTCAAACGAGTCTCAATATCTCAACCAGTATCTATCCTTTATCTTGGGATCACAATCTAGTTGAACCAGTTCCTAAGAAGGATGCCTATTCTATTCCTTTCAGCTACCTACCAATTGCCTCGACCTCTGCTATCGTTAAGGTATTCGAAACTTTGCTCAGTTCTTACTTCTTAAAAAAATTTGTGTCTAACTCACTTATTCTTATCACCAGTACGTCTTCCGCAATAATAATAATAATAATAATAATAAACCTTTATTTCCAAAGTACATTGGGTATTCAATGAACAACTGGTGACCTCCTGTCCTATCTCACTCAGGTATGGTCATGTTCTCTGAAGAGCTATGGGGAATCCTTTGTCGTTACCCTTGATATCTCTAAGGCTTTTGAGAGATTGTGGTTTAAGGCTCTGTTAGTCGAACTCCCTGCTTATGGCTTTACCCTTTTTATCTGTTCTCTCATATCCAGTTTTCCTTCTGATAGTTTTTTATTATTATGATTGTTGACGGCTCAGAATCTAGCTCATTTCCACATACCAGTGTTCCAAAGGGTTTCATTCTTTAATCTTATCTATTCCATCTTTTCATCGATGATCTTCTCTAGTCCAGTCTTCCTTTCCTCTAGACGCATTTGCCGACGATTCTAGCCTTCATATATCCTCTTCCATCTACTCATAACCTCCATCTGCTGCTCGAATTGGTCTAATATAACTCTTTCTTCAACTTTGCACTCCAGTTTACAGAAACTATCCGAGTGGGGAACCCGAAATTTAGTAAAATTTAATGCCTTCGAGACAGTTTCTGGCTGTTTCTTTATCTTTTCTTCCTGATAGCCCGGTTGTCTTCGAATATTTCGAAATTTATCTTGTAAATTCTATAAACATATTAGGGATTTCGATAGCCTCTATATTGTCTTGGAGGAGTCACGTAATTAAAATTTCTAAAACTGCTTTTAAGAAACTGGGAGTGCTGTTTCTTTTTCGTCATTGATTTTCCTCTTTTCAATTACTAAAAATGTATAAAGGTCTTATTTGTCCATGCTTAGAATACTGATCCCACATCTAGGATGCTTCATATACTTATCTCCTAGATAGAATTGAATCTAAGGTCAACAGAACCATTAACGATCCTTTTCTTCTAATCTGGATTCTCTTTCTCTTTGCAGGAAGGCATCATCTCTTTCTATTTTCTCTGAGTACTACTTCCACCGTTGCTCTAATAAGTTGGTGAGATGCATGCCTACCCCGCTGGTGAGGCTTTGTAACACAGGCTAAGTGGCCTCGTCACACAGTTACTGTGTGGAGATTTGTAGATTGTGAATTGTTCAATGCAGTGATTGTTTCTTTCCTTCCACCTCCAAACTCTGGAACTCTCTTCCTCCTTCTGTCTTCCCTACTTCTTATGACCTTCCTTCCTTCAAAAAGCTGATCTATCACCATCTCAGGGCGTAATCCTGCCATATACGGGTTAAGTTGATTATTTCATTGACTATTCTTTTAGCCTGTTCTTTACTTATTGTTTATCATTCTCTCATGTCTGCCTTCTCCTAAATTAGCAACTTTGTCTTCCTTTCATTGTTATCTTGGTTCTTGCTCCCAATGAGGAAAGTACTCATTGTTTGTCTCGGCATCATTCATAATATACATACATACATTCATACATATATATATATATATATATATATATATATATATATATATATATATATATATATATATATATATATATATATATATATATATATGTATATATGTGTGTATACACACGCACACACGCACAAAGTAGATAGGAAGCGATACTTGGATATGGGTGGCTCTAGCATCTTCTTTCTTCTTCCTCTATTTGCGTTCCCATTTTCATATGGGGTCGCATCTCTTCACTAGTCGTCTCCACTGGTTCCGGAGGTCATAATTTGAAGATGTAAGTAGATTGACTTTTAGTGTAAGGACACTTGATAACTAAAATTTTCTAAGCGAGGAAAAAAAATATCAAAGTTTTAAGGACAAATATGATAAAAAGGTTAGCCTATGGCAGCATTCGCCCATTGCGATACTACAGCTGAAGGTCTTTTAGACTTAAAAAGAGCTGTCCTGGACAGCTTGATATTGAGTCTTCCTTCAGTTACGGATCCTTTTCTATGCCTAAATCTACACAGCATATTTTTGCATATTCGTTACACACATCTTATCTCTTCACATCTCAAGAGTCACAACACTCCCTATCTTTGTTTCTCTCTGCTTCATGTTTCTTCGTTCCCAGGCCCGATGAGGGCAATTTTCTTCACCCGTCCTGGTGTCACACTCATAAAGAATAGTTAGTAAAAAATGAAACCGATCAGGAGACGGGGAGATACTAGAATAGGTCACTTTCCCACACACACACATAGTGGGCAGTATATGCTTTCTTAGCAAATGTAAGGGTAGCCTTCAGGCACATGGACAAGGAAATGTTTAGAAATATTTATGTAACCTATGTGAGGCCAAAGCTTGAATATGCACCCCCCCCCTTTTAGAAACCGCACTTGAAAAAACACAAAGTTAAGCTGGAAAAAGTTCAAAGACGTGCCAAGTAACTGGTGCCAGAAATACGCAATCTCAGTTATGAGGATAGGCTGGCTTACCATCACTCGAAGCTAGAAGAATGAGGGGGATATAGTGACGGTTTTTAAATTCCTTCATGGTTATGACTGAGAGGATAGGGATCGATATTTTAATATGGGTGGCACTAGAACTAGAGGTCATAGTTTGAAGCTTCGTAAGAAAACTTGTTTGCAGGATGTAAGGAAATACTTTTTCAGTGTAAGAGTAGTTGATAATTGGAATTGGCTAAGCGAGGAGGTGGTTAATGCTCACTAAATCGATAGTTTTAAGGACAAGTATGATGAGTATCACTAAGTATAAAATAGAACCGATCAGGCGACGGGAAGTTACGAGCTTGGTGCTCTTTCCCGTAAACACAATTAGGTAATTACACACACACATTCACACAGAGGTATGCAAAGCGCTGACGGATTTAGATGTTCATAAAGCTACAGGTCCTGATGACATATCCCCTCATGTGCTTAAAAAATGCGCAAACACAATATCAGTGGCACTAAGTATCATATTTAAGGAGTCACTGGAGTCGGGGGAGATTCCAAGATGCTGGAAACAAGCAAATGTGATACCTATCTTCAAAAAGGGAAGGAGGGATACGGCTCTGAACTATAGACCAGTTTTCTTGACCAGCATAGTTTGCAAAGTTATGGAGAAACTACTAAGGAAACATATCTCTCTTCACTTGGAATCCTTCAACTTTTTGTCAGTGAGGCAACATGGCTTCAGAGAAGGTAGATCAACAGTAACAAACTTATTAGAATTTTATGATGAGGTAAGCCAAATCTTACAGGAAAGAGAGGGCTGGGCAGATTGCATATTCCTAGACTTCCAGAAAGCGTTTGACACTGTTCCACATGGGAGACTTATTAGGAAGCTGCAATCAATGGCTAGAATAGGTGGAAATGTTTTGGAATGGATAAAAACTTACTTAGAAGGAAGGGAACAGAGGGTTAGAGTAAGACACTCAGTGTCTGAATGGAGAAGAGTTAGTAGTGGAGTTCCACAGGGTTCAGTTTTAGGGCCACTTTTGTTCCTTGTATATGTAAATGACCTACCACAGTGTGTAAATTCATTCATGAATATGTTTGCAGATGATGCAAAGATTGTGAAGAAAGTAAAAAACGAGAACAATGGTAGAGAACTTCAGGAGGATCTAAATAATCTGCATGAGTGGACAGAAAAGTGGCTAATGAAATTCAATACTTCAAAATGTAAGGTAACGAGAATGGGTACAAGTGCAAGAAGGCCCAAGCTTGACTACTCGGTGGCTGGAGTACAATTTCAAGAGACAGAAAATGAGAGAGATCTAGGAGTAAACATACTGGCAGATTTGTCTCCAGAAATACATATAAATGGCATAGTAAGGGCAGCATATGCATTCTTATCAAATGTAAGGGTAGCCTTCAGGCACATGGACAAGGAAATGTTCAGAAATATTTATGTAACCTATGTGAGGCCAAAACTCGAATATGCAGTCCCCTTTTGGAATCCGCACTTGAAAAAGCACACAGCTAAGCTTGAATAAGTTCAAAGACATGCCACGAAACTGGCGCCAGAAATACGCAATCTCAGTTATGATGAGAGGCTGAGGGAATTAGACTTACCATCACTCGAAGCTAGAAGATTGAGGGGGGATATGGTGACAGTCTTTAAATTCCTTCATGGTTATGATAGAGTGGATAGGGATGGATATTTTGATATGGCTGGCTCTAGAACTAGAGGTCATAGTTTGAAGCTTCGTAAGAAAACTTGTTTGCAGGATGTAAGGAAATACTTTTTCAGTGTAAGAGTAGTTGATAATTGGAATTGGCTAAGCGAGGAGGTAGTTAATGCTATCTCAATCCATAGTTTTAAGGACAGGTATGATAAGTATCACTAAGTATAAAATGGAACCGATGAGGAGACGGGAAGATACGAGCTTTGGGCTCTTTCCCGTAAACACAATTAGGTAATCACAAACACACACACACACACACGCACGCACGCACGGACGCACACACACACACACACACACACACACACACACACACACACCGATCAGTGTAAGAGTAGTTGATATTCAGTGTAA
>JAXCGZ010020876.1:37500-42500 GCA_037179515.1 Halocaridina rubra | reverse complement strand
GTTCATCTGCAAACGTCTTAAGGAACCTTGCAGGGATACCATCGGGACCAGATGCCTTGTTCGTCTTTAGCGAGCAAAGAACCTTATGAACTTTGCGTGAAGAAAGGATAAGGGAGGGTGTAGGGTTAGAGAGGGGGTAAAGATTGAGGGACAGATGTACTGGAATCATTTACAGAAGAGTTGGCAGAAAAATGAGAGCCAAAGAGGGTGGCTTTGTCAGTGGGAGAGCAAGCTGTAAAATCATCTGGACGGATGAGAGGGGGAAAGATTGAGTTACAGAAGTTTTTTGAGAGGTTTTTGGCTAGGGACCAGAAACATTTATCAGTGGGACAGGAGTTAAGGTCATCAAAATTCCTTTCTTAAAGTAGGCTTAAGACCTTCGAATATGAACAATACAGCTATTCCTAGCTACAATAAAAGTAGAACAAGTTAAATCAGAAGGAGAGTCTTGGTATGACCAGTGTGCCTGATCCCTGGAATGAATAGCCATGGAGCAGGCACAGTCAAACCAAGAATGAGGGGGAGAAAAAGTTTTCATAGAGGGGGGGATGAGTGAATCCATTCTCGAGGTTATGATCTCGACAACTATTAGGGCTACCTGATCAAGGTTGTGGGGCCCAAGGCAGTAGTCATCCCATGGGAAGTCAAAGAGGAAGTTACGCAAATCTTCACGTTGGGTATGCACAAATTGCCAAAGGCGACTTTGAGTAGGAGGAACTGGTGGAGGGGGAGCGACAATGGAAGAGATTGATATCACATAGTGGTCAGATTTACCAAGAGGGGAAAGCACAGAATATGAGTAGTTTGAAGGGCTAGAAGTAAGAACTAGGTCGAGAGTGCTGGCTTCATGATCGGGTCGATCGGGAACACGAGTAGGATGTTTGATACTTCGCTCCAGATTGTGAGCAATAGAGAAAGCAAAGGCCTCACATCCTCCCACATCAGTGTGAGAAGAATGAAACCACTCACTGTGGTGTACATTGAAGTCTTTAATATAGAGAACTTCAGCGTGTGGGTGAGAAGATAGCAAGGACTCATGGCAAACTCTTAATAAATATGATTATAATATAAAGATTTTTTTTATAATAAATAGTTAAAGAGGAAATGAGGATGTGAATTATAATATTAGATCATGTTGGGTTAGGTTATGTTAGCTAAATAAAACAGGAAGAAGTGAACATAATGAGGTGCGTTTTCTCCTGTTGATCCTGTTATAGCATATCTATGTTTCTCTCTGCATCAGTTCCTTATCGTGTGATTTTATCTATGCTCTTCGTATACTACACGGAAGGAAGTGAATTGAATGGCAGTTTTAACTTCCGTGAACTTCTCTGACACTGAATTTAATTATTGCTCACTTTTCCTACACGGGTTACGTGTTTGGGGTTGGAGTCCCTCCTATAGGTTAGTTTTACCTTTTCAGTTTCTGCCGTGTGATTGTCTTCCGTTACACGGGAGAGGAAATTTGTTTTTATTACACGGAAGATAGGAAAAATTTCCTCTACAATGGAAGGAATATTGTGACACGGAAGGCAGTATATTTTTCGCCATACAGTTATGTATATATGAATATACGCATGCATATATATATATATATATATATATATATATATATATATATATATATATATATATATATATATAGATAGATAGATAGATAGATAGATAGATAGATAGATAGATAGATAGATAGATAGGTACATGGGCATGAATGTATATGTATATGTACCTACTTATTACTCTTACTTGAAAATTGTTATACTATATCTGCTTTAAATTGTCTGCAGTGGTTCTGTGGAAAAGTGGATATGTAACTTATATGATAGCACTCAACAAGGGCTACTGAAAATTATTGTTACAAATATTTCTTTTAATCAATAATCGCAGAGTGCTCTTCTGCCATTAATACATGTAAACCATAATATATTACTCTTAATAAATAATCGCAAAGTGCTCTTCTGCCATCAATTAATTGTCACACTATATTTTATTCTTAATTACTTGCTATGATATTTAAAATGAATTGCAAAATCTATTTATATTTGATTTATACATGACCAAATAAAGATTGTAATGTTTAACAACTGCAATATCACTGTGAGTACCCATGTACACGTCCCCATGAACAGTTATCTGAATAATAATAATAATAAAAAAAAAGAAAAAGCAGGAGGAAGATATTTCTGCTACTTGGAAGACAGGAAAATTTTTCGTTACCAGGGAGCTAATATATTATTATACGGGAAGGAAAATAATCTACTGCAAGGTACATAAACGAATTTTTTGTTACACGGGAAGAAAAATGTTTCTTTTACAAAGGAAGGAATTTTTTTTTCTTACACGGAAGGTAAAAAAAGAATCTGTTTACACAGTAGGTAGTTATCCATTTACTTTACTATATTATTTTCACTTATATATATATATATATATATATATATATATATATATATATATATATATATATATATATATATATATATATATATATATATATATATATATATATATATATATATATATATATATATATATATATATATATATATATATATATATATATATATATATATATATATATATATATATATATATATATATATATATATATATATATATATATATATATACATATATATATATATATATATATATATATATATATATATATATATATATATATATATATATATATATATATATATATATATATATATATATATATATATATATATATATATATATATATTTATTGTAGTAACCTACTCGTGCTTGCCGGAGAAAACCCTTTGCTCGTAACTTCTCGTGCCCTGGTCGGTTCCATTTTTGTACTCAGTAATGCTTATCATATTTGTCCATAAAACTCTGTGTATGTATGTATGTATGCAAATGTGTGTTCTCTCTCTCTCTCTCTCTCTCTCTCTCTCTCTCTCTCTCTCTCTCTCTCTCTCTCTCTCTCTCTCTCTCTCCTCTCTCTCTCTCTCTCGGGATGTAATATTCCATAATGCTTGAAAAGTTAGTAAACAGCCCGCCTATCGACAGGTTTGTATACTATCATTTCTGTCTATTAGTGGCCTTGCCTAGTTCTCCTCTTTTGACAGCTATTATGTTTTAGATCAATATGGTGTTCAAGTATATATACACATTGACTGTACTTTTTAAATATGATTGTTTATACGCAGTTGCGTACATCATTCACACGCATACATGCATGCATGCATACATACATACATACTTACTTACATGCATATATCATACACACATACATACATACATACATACATACATACATACATACATACATACATACATACATACATACATACATACATACATACATTCTTCCCTTTGTAAGTGCGAGTTGTCGAGTCAAGGCAAATCCTTTTTTATTTATCGGGGGGTAAATAAAAGGGAGGAGAATCCCAGTCCCCCTAGCTCCGCCCTACTTAGTCGACTTTTACTAAGCGCAGGGAAATATAGAGTACGTATTCTTGTCTTCCATGAATAATTGAGGAGTAAGATAACCTTGACATTACAGCACTAAAGTATTGAAAGGTTGTGCATGTTAAACCTTGAAAGTCTTGAGTTTTACTCCCCTGGGCTGTTTGTATGCCATCTTCTGACCAGAACCTCTTTGGGATAGGAATGAGAGGATAGTAGCGTTTTAGTCTTATCGTTCAAGTACTATAAGTGAGAATACTTATCAATATTAAAAGGCCGAGATCTCTCTTATTTGGGGGTTGGTTGAGTCAAAGCACACACTCTCTAGGGTGCTGATGATTAGGATTCTGGTTGGAATTTTCCTAATAGAAGCTACTTAGATGCCGTAGAGGGAGGAATCCCAGTTCTTTCGCTCAACCCCATTTACTCGACAGGTATTCCTGTTCACGTTCCAGGAGAAGGAAAGAAGGAGACTCTGAGTAAGGAAGAAATTAAAACTGAACTATGGGAGACAGAGAATCCTTGACTTCTCATTTGGAAAAAGCCCACTCACTACCGTACTGACATACATACATATATAAGTATGCATTGTTTGATTGAGGTTAGTAAGGGCATACACTCAGGGTAAAGATTACATCTGCCAAAACAAGTCCTTCGTAAGAAGGCAACCGTCCTAGCCCTTAGTAGAAAAGGGAGTTCGTGACGTAAAACCGAATCCATCCATCCATCCAGTGTTTGATTGGGAGCATTATAAGCGAGTTATAAATACTGATAAAACATCTGACTTTATGTGGCCTATTCTAAAAACATGTAAAATATCGTTATTTATGAGTGTTGTTGTAAACAGAATTATTGTTCTCCATAAGATATTATTTTCGCAGAACTGTAAAAACATTAAAGTAAATATAATATGACGAAGATGAAAAAGAAATTGATAACAGCACATAGGCATAAATTATAAGTAAATAAATCAAGTAGCCAACAAAAGAAAGTTTTTGAATAATGATTTAGTTAGTAAAATTAAAAACAAAATCTTCATGCAGTAAGATGCTCCCTCTTCTATTATTTATTAATTTGTTTATATATATATATATATATATATATATATATATATATATATATATATATATATATATATATATATATATATATATATATGTGTGTGTGTTTGTGTGTGTGTGTATGTGTGTGTGTGTGTGCGTGTTGCCTATGTGCGTGCTTGCCTGCGTGCGTGCGTGCGTGCGTGCGTGCGTGTGTGTGTGTAAATTAGTTGATTGAATAATTTCTTTATTTATTTATATTGGAAGTGCATTCGTATCGTATCTGTATTAGTTGTGTCTATAAACAAAAGCATAATAATTATGATTATATAATAAAAATAAAAATAAAACAGTGACTACAATAATAATCATACTAATTATGTAACGACTTCTTCTGCTACTACTACTACTACTACTACTACTACTACTACTACTACTACTACTCTACTACCGCTGTTACTTCTACTATCACTAATAATAATAATAATAATAATGATAATAACAGTAATAATAATAACACAA
>JAXCGZ010020876.1:12500-22500 GCA_037179515.1 Halocaridina rubra | reverse complement strand
TCATAACTGAGATTGCGCATTTCTTTACCAGTTTTGCGGTACGTCTTTGAACTTATTCCAGCAAAATTATGTGCTTTTTCAAGTTTAGATTCCAAAAGGAGGCTGCATATTCAAGTTTCGGCCTCACATAAGTTACATAAATATTTCTGAACATTTCCTTGTCCATGTGTCTGAAGGGTATCTTTACATTTGCTAAAAAAGATTATGCTGCCCTTACTATACCATTTATATGCATTTCCGGAGACAAATCTATCAGTATGTTTACTCTTAGATCTCTCTTATTCACCTTCTCTTGAAGTTCTGCTTCTGCTGTTGTGTATCCAAGCTTGGGCCTTCTCGCACTTGTACCCATTCTCATTACCTTACATACTGAAGTAATGAATTACAGTAGCCTCTTTTCTGACCACTCGTGCAGACTGCTTAGTTCTTCCTGAAGTTCTCTACCATTGTTCTCGTTTCTTACTTCTTCACAATCTTTGCTCATAACTGAGACTGCGTATTTATGGCACCAGTTTCATAGCATGTCTTTGAACTTTTTCCAGATTATTTATATGTTTTTTTTTTTCAAGTTCTGATTCCAAAAGGGTGCTGCAATTTCAAGCTATGGCCTCACATAAGTTACATAGATATTTCTGAACATTTCCTTGTTCTTGTGTCTGAAGGCTACCTTTACAATTGCTAAAAAAAATATGCAATCATTATTGTTCCATTTATTAGCATTTTCGGAGACAAATCTACCAATATGTCTATTCCTAGATCTCTCTCATTCTGTCTCTTGAGTTTCTGCACCTTCTGTAGAGTACCCAAGCTTGGGCCTTTTTGCTCTTGCACTCATTGTCATCACCTTACAGTTTGAAGTATTGAATGTCATTAGTCACTCCTTTGACTACTCATGCAGACTATTTGGGTTTTCCTGAAGTTCTCTACCATTGTTCTCGTCTCTTACTTCTGCACAATCTTTGCATCATCTGCAAACATATTAAAAAAATGAATTTACAGACTCTGGTAGGCCATTTACAAATACAAGGCACAAAAGTGGTCCTAAAATTGAACTCTGTGGAACCCCACTATTAACCCTTCTCCAGTCAAACACTGAGCGTGTTACTCTAACCCTTTATTTCCTTCCTTCTTAGTAAGTTTTTATCCATCCCAATACTTCTCCACCTATTGCTGCCATCACTTGCAGCTTCTTAATAAGTTTCCCATGTAGAACCATATCAAATACCTTCTAAAAATCTAAGAGTATGGATTCCACCCACCGTCTCTTTCTAATCAGTTTGTTACTGTAGAGTGACCTTCTCTGAAGCTATGTTGTCTCACTAACAAAAAGTTGAAGGATTCCAAGTGAAGAGATATGCATTTTCTTAGTAGTTTCTCCATATCTTTTCAAACTCTTGCTCAATTCTTTGCAAATCTCTTCATCTGTCTCAGTGATGCTTCCTTCTGCCTCTTTAACTTTAAAAGCTGTTCTTTTACCTTCAATTTTCCTCTGAAAAAGCTGTGGAAAAATTTGGGATTTTCTTTAGCCTTCCTGGTTATATCCCTTTCATAATCCCTCTCTGCCTGTCTTCTTTTACTTAGGTAATAATACTGTGCTCGTTTGTAAGTCTGCTAGGCATTTATACCTTTTCTCCTTCATGTATATTCCAGCATTTGTCTCTCCACTCTTTGGCACTCTTACACTCATAATTGAATCATTTCTCTCTGGCATGAGTAATTCCTATTTTTTGGATTATATGTAGCAAGTACCTATATTCCCATATTCCTCACAACAGATTTCGTACATCTCTTGTGCAAATGTGATATTAAATAAGGTCATCCAGTCAACAACAGTAAACAGATAATAAATTTTTGCTGTCTCCTTTTGGATAGTTCCTCCTCGTGTCCTTCTCAGTGCTCCTACTCTCAGGCAGAATACCTGTGATGATGTAGTCTTTCAACAACACACAGTGCTCACTTTTTGCAATTGGTAGTTCATACTAAATGTTGCCAATATCCAACACATTATCTGTGAATACTAGATCGAGCAGTGATGGTTCATGCCCACTCTTGGCCCTCGTTGGTTCCAATACATGCTGGTGTAGGAAATGTCCTTGTACACAGTCTAGGAGTCTTGCCCCAAAAGAATCCTTCCCACTGTGTAGGTCAAGGTTAGTCCAATCTATCTCTCTGTATGACTAAAATATCCCATTATCATAATCCTACACTCACTCTCCCATGTGATGTTAACTGAGTTTATAGATTCAATAGTATCTATATGACTTTCCTCCTTTACTCTAGCCTTTGTTGATTCCTTGGTGGGTTATATATAACGGTTATTATAATGTTCTCTGACCCAGTATATATGCGAGCAACATGAAATTCCTTGAACTCATTTTCTATAGTAAAGTTTATTTCTTCAACCTGAAATCTTGCACTTATAAGCAAAGCTATCCCTATACCAGTCCTCTCAGGTATTTCAACCCTTAATATTCTGAAGCCCTTAGGATAAGCTGTGACACTGCTTATGTCTTCTCTTAAATTAGTCTCCGTAACCTCTACTATATCTGCCATACTGTTTTGAATCTTGTCCTTTATTTCTATTCCTTATCAGCTACCTATCAGCATTTGTGTACAGCAATCTTAATGAGGATGCATCCCCTGAAATATCATTATCTTCTTTATCACCCCTTTATACCAGTAACTGTTATCACTTAATTATGTAATACGCTCTGCGAAGTCTTTCTCTGTATAATGAATGACTATGATAATCATGATATGCATATGATGACACCTCTGGAAAAACCCTGAAACGATATTTTTTCTTATCGTCTTCATTTTTCCCTCGTTAACCTTTCAGCTTCTTGCAACAAATATTTTAACATTTCCATTTATTCCTGTATTTTATATGGTCTAATGAACTCTGCTCTGAATTCTTGAGGGCCTTTTTGTTTTTTTTCTTCAACAATAATCTATACATGTGTTCCCTGTGTGTGTGTGTGTGTGTGTGTGTGTGTGTGTGTGTGTGTATGCACACTCACACACACACAATTAGGTAATCACACACACACATTTCTGTCTGTCAGTCAGGATGCTGTCAACCAAATGATTGAGAAAATATCACCCTTCAAATGTATCCACTTCAATTATTTTTATTTATTTAGTTAGTTATTTATTTTACTATTTATACACATAAGCGCCATTAAAGGCTTAATATTAAGAAATATTCACATATTTTAAAGAAATGAGGGATTATAGCTGAGTTTGTTTCAAGTAAATTTACTTAGTATTTTAGCTTTGGGGCCTTGACATACGATCCCTCGCTTTGTTTTTTTCCCCTTTTCCCCTTTGTAGATATGGCATTCGAAGTTTGCTCATGTTAACAGCCTTTGTCACACTTGCATTTGATGTCTCAGTGTGCTTGTTATTTTTTTTTTCCATATTCAGCCATGATTAACATTTGGACTTGATTACTCACTTTGCTTTGTTTGTACTTTCAACTTTTAAAACTTTTGTCTCAGGAACGTTTGCTAACATTTTCATCATTGTAACATTTCCACTCAATGCCTCAGTGTGTTGTGTGTACATTTTCAACCTTTGTAACTTTTGCACTCGATGCCTTGCTGTATTTTGTTTACTTCTGCCTTTGCAGTCTTTGCACACGACGCCACTTTGTGTGTTTGTTCATATGTTTAGCCTTGGTATGTTTACATCTTCATCCTCTGTAAATGTTTGTCTTTAACCTACATATGTATACAATCGATGCCTCAATGTGCTTAGAATATCCATTGCTTACGTAGCGTTTGTAGTCGATATCTGCATGTGTTATGTCTCCATCTTCAGTCTTTGAAACGATTACACGCTGTGCCAAAGTGTGTTCTGTTGACATACTCAGCCTCTGTAAACATTTACTGTTGATGCTTCATTGATATTTATTTGCATCTTCAGCATTCACCTTTGTAACGTTTGGAAACGTTTCGTAATCGTCCATGTAAGGTATTGCACATAATAGGAGAAGAAGCATGATAGCCACGATGATAGCAAATTCCACGAATAGGTAGTATAGCATGGCTCTTCCTGTGATCTGTTAATATGGAGAGAAAAAAAGATAAATTCAGTTAGAGCAATTGATGAAGGAGATTTATAGTAAGATACAAATAAAATATATGTAGTTAAACGGCAGAGAAAAGAAGAATGTTTATAGAATATAATTCTTATATGAACAATAGAGAAGAAAAAGAGAAGTTCAATTAGAGCATATTTGAAGAATGTATATAAAATATAATTCTTATATGAACAAGAGATAGTAAAAAGGAAAAGTTCAATTAGAGCATATTTGAAGAAAAAGATTCAATGTATAAGACGAAAAAGTTAACTTTAGTAGCATAAAGAAGAGAGAATGTTTTTAGAATATAATTCTAATAAAGTAGGATGGAGAATAATATTATTAAACTGAAGCATGAAAAGACGATTGTATATATTAAATTTATAGATCGAGAGAAATAAATGACAAGAGAGAAAGGAAAACGTTAATATAATGGAACTTCTGTTTAATAAGGGAGGCAAAAATATGAAGACAATTAAAGCATTTGGAGAAAAAATTCATCAAAGGCGATAGAAAATGTGAGAGTTTAGAGACAGAGCTAGAAAAAAAATTCCAAATTAGAAGTATTAAAAAATAAAAGATTAAGATTCTTTAGGTAAGAAAATCCATGACAAAATATAAGTTAATTTGGCGGGAAGGGGCATAAAAAAGATAAGAGGGGAAAAAGTACTAATTTGAAAAAGGAAATTTCTTGATAATTGTTATTGAAGAAGGAGATTCCACAAACGAACGATGAGAAAGAAAGAAGGAAGAGAATTAGTGGATTTTTTTTATTATTATTATTAGAGGTTATCTTGAGAGAGAGAGAGAGATAGAGAGAGAGATAGAGAGAGAGAGAGAGAGAGAGAGAGAGAGAGAGAGAGAGAGGTAATTACCTAATTGTATGTAACTTACTGTGCTTACGGGAAAGAGCCCTATGCTCTTAACTCCCTGTCTTCTAGCCGATTCCATTTTGTACTCTGTGATACTTATCATACTTGTCCTTAAAACTATGGATTGAGTTAACATTAACCACTTCCTCGCTTACCGAATTCCAATCATCATCCACTCTTACACTAAAAAGTACTTCCTTTCATCCTGCAAAGCAGTTTTCTTACGAAGTTTCAAACTATGACCTCTGGTCTCGAAGTTTAAAACTATGACCTATGGTTCTAGAGCCAGCCATATCAAAATATCGATCTCTATCCAGTCTGTTATATTCTTGAAGAGTTTACAAACCGTCACCATATCCCCTTCATTCTTCTAGCTTCGAGTGATGGTAAGTCTAATTCCCTCAGCCTCTTCTCATAAATGAGATTGCGTATTTCTGGTACCAGTTTCTAGCATGTCTTTGAACTATTTCCAGCTTAATTATGTGCTATTTCTAGTTTGGATTCCAAAAGGGTGCTGCATATTCAAGCTTTGGCCTCACATAGGTTACATAAATATTTCTGAACATTTCCTTGTCCATGTGCCTGAAGGCTACCCTTACATTTACAAAGGAAACATATGCTGCCATTACTAAGCCATTTATATGCTTCCCGGAGATAAATCTGCCAGTAAGTATACTCCTAGATCTCTGTTATTCTCCGTCTCTTGAAGTTCTGCTTCGTATGTCTGCATGTGTCGAAGTTGTATGAATGTAATATTACCATCACCATATTTCAGTAGCTTTGATGTCCAAATGATGTATAGATACACAGATACATAGCCAGATAGATGGAAAGTTAGATAATCAGGTTTATTGACTGAGTAAAGTTTAATATTTTATTCTCTAGAGCATTGTTGTCATGAATAATATAAAAGTATCATCGATGTTTCTTCTGAAATATTGAGCAAACTGCTGATACTTTACGATCTGAAAAGGTAATAAGACTTTTCTTATTTATCAGGGCAAACATCATATAACGAAAGTATAGTGTGAAGTAACTCTACTGAAAGGTTTCTCTCTCCTCTCTCTCTCCTCTCTCTCTCCTCTCTCTCTCTCTCTCTCTCTCTCCTCTCTCTCTCTCTCTCTCTCTCTTCTCTCTCTCTCTCTCTCGATATTTATATACTGTATTACATTCTCTCTTAGAACTCCCCTTTCTCAGCATAAAACAAAAAACTTTGTTATTTATGCTATTAAAAATACGTAATTAATGTTTCTTTCGTACCTTTCGCTCTTTAAGATATCCCGAGGTGTAGAAGAGATGTTATGAAATAGAACAAACACCGATCGCATCAAGGTTTTGTACATTAAGACTTTATAAACTTTTGGTCTTTGTATAATTGCAAAGGAACACTCCTGTTCTAACAGACATTTGTACTGTGTTCAAATGAAGTGATGCTATTTCTCAAGATGATATTTGCATATTTTTCAAGCTTAAAAGTATTTTTCACTTAAGCTGACCCCTTCATAGTCTTCAAACATACTTGTGTGAATTATTCCAGCTGATTCCAGTTCAGTTTTCAAAATCCACTGTGAAATTGATAAAGCTCTTTCATGACCAGTGTTCGAATAGAATAGAGTGTATCGTTACAGCTAATTCCTTCACTGTTTTAACTAATTAGTAGTTATCACTTTAGCTAATTCTTGGCCAGTATCAAAACTTAATAATAAGTAACATTCGAAGTGCTTTCTATCTATTAGTCGAATTATTTCATGGGTCTCACACAGTCTGAAGCTTGTACACTGGCAGTGTTTTGTACGAAGGTTGTCTACTAATGTACTGTGCTACAAGTGAGTTCCCTCAAGGCAGTGCTGACACTAGTGCAGAGAACTAACTGGCTCTTGTACCCTACAGAAGATGTCACAATGCCACTGCCTCGTCTAACACAATTAAGGCTTTCGTACTGTGTATTATTCGTTATTCTGTCATATGTATACTGTTACAATTGACAAATACATTCTGTATGAATTGGCACTTAATCAGTATACAATCTACATGTTTCAGTTTTCGCCATAGTGCAGCATTCATGAACGCAAGCTTAATGTTCTGTCATGTGTGCACTTTATTGATGTTACAACTGACAAATACACTCTGTATGAATTGGCATTTAATCAGTATACAATCTACATGTTACAGCTTTCGCCATAGTGCAGCATTCATGAACACAAGCTTAATGTTCTGTCACGTGTGCACTTTATCATTTAACGTTGGTCTGGGCCTTAAATTTATTCAGACACGTGTTTACTGTTTTTTATGTACATTTCATCCATTTATATAAGATATCAATAACTCGTATATTGCATATTCTTCATGTATACATTTTACTCTTATATAATTTCAAAGTTTTAAGTCAGAGACGGCCACTTCCTCCGTACGTCATATTGCGAAGCCCTACCAATGCCACCCATGTAAGTTATAGGATTAAAAGCTCACCGAGGAGAGCTCAGGCTTGATCTGAGTTTACTTCTATTCTTCGTCACTAAACTGAAAGTAGGATATATATTTGAGTGTAGTTGATTTGTTTTTAGAAGTATTTAGTAACTTGCTGGGGTCATTTCTAAAACTCAGGTTTATCCTATTTCAAATACTTTCCAAAACGTATCATTTGTATTTTAGAAGCTCTTTATCAAGTAGGTGATGAGATCCACATATATTTGGTAATGGTAAAGATGTCCTCTCCAGTTCGGAAGTAGAGATGCTTTTTTTATTTGTCTTGGAGGCCTTGAGTTCTTGTGTTCACTAAAACTAATTGATTAAAGTTGTAAGAAAATGGAAACATATTGGTTTTCACCAGTATCATTCTCTATATTACTACATAAACTGACTTGTTTATGTTTAGGCTACTTTGGCTGCAAGATAGACATTACTGATCACTAATCTAATCTACCTTGTTGTGAGAAACCAGACTCATGTAATTCCAGGAAGGTGTTAGTTCTCTATGTTACTCACTTCTATGTATGTCAACTGAAAAAAAAAAGACTTTATCGATTACTTGTTACATTCCAGAGGGTTAGAAACCTGCTGACACAACCATGTTCTAACATGACTTCTGTAATGGAAATATTATTGTGAATATAATTGGTTTTACCAAATTCGTTAGGTTCTCTACCTCAGTTAAGATGACGTTTGTATGGCTGCTACTATACTTTCCAATACTAATTACTCTGGAACTGCAATTACGACATTTTAGAATGAATAATCTGAGATATATACAAAAACTCGTCGATACTTGGCAACTTCCATTAGTTTTTAGAATTTAAGGCTTCTGACTCCAGTGACAATGTTGTTGTTGATCATTGTTAACTTGCATGGTTGCCTTCGAAGCCACAAACATCCACACTCACCACCTCAAGTCTGTGATAACTTCATTGTAAAAAGTCCCCCTCTCTGATCTCTCTTCTCTAATATAAACACAGAGTTGTTTTAAGTTAATTAAACGTCCAGCAACCTGACTTCCTGAAGCTGATATATTCGTAAAGAAAAGTACAGGAAAAGTATTATACATAGAGCTAATACCTGCAACTGGGTTTCTTTTCAACCGTTGGACCATATTGCTGAGTGAGTGTCTTTTTGTAATCCGTTTTGTATAAGACTTGGAAGAAGAAGGAGAATAAGAAAAAGTAACAGAGTTGGTAATCTTGAAGTCTAACTCCTGCGGTCTTAGTATGAGCTAAGAAGCAATGGAGAAGTGCAGTGGGCTAGGTCTGGAAACTGTAAAATGATACCAGTGTGAGGGGAGAGAGTGCAACAGTTCAAAATTGGTGTTATATAAGTTATCTGGTGAAGCCTACCTCGATAATACTTCCGATTAGAAATTGAAAAAAAAGTGGTGCTTTCAGTACAAAATGTCTCCCTTGGAAAGTAAACACAGTGAAACTAGAACTTAATGCATTTTTTTTCTTATCGAATAGAAAATCAAATTTATTAATATAATTTATTTGCAAATGTAAACTAAAATATTACTGCTAAAAAGTCGCATGCTAATAGAGTAGTTAACCAATGAAACCATAAATAAGAAATTCAGAAAAACCATATCTAAGAAAATATTCCATTACAATCACGAAGAAGGACTTGATGACGAAATATCAAGCAATTTGGAAGAAGAGATATGAAGAGAACACTTGTAAAGTCTCTCTCTTACATTCCTCCTATCTCTACCGCCATCCTCTCCACCTCACAAGGATCATAGATAGGGAAAAAAAACCTCAGTCTAGACCTTACAAGACCTAGTTTTCCAGGAGATTCTTGGAAATCGCCTCCACTTCTTTACTGATATCATGATCAGTTTACAAGTTAGTGGTGTTAGATAAGAAGGCTTAAATATACTGGAACATATCAAGAACTTTTAAGAGATACGTCATTGCTGTATCCAGAGACCGATTCTTCTCAAATTACTAATATTATTCTGTTATACTCACTTAAATCTAACCTCTCAAACTCATAAATAATTATATCATTCGTAACTAAGCTCACAACCAGTAAAGAATCCCCAAATACATGATTATCTAGTTAGAAAAGTCTTATGGTCTATTTAAGCCATAACCTTCGAACTGTATCTTTAAACTAACATAATTCCAACTCAGTTAAGGGATATCATCCTCATTATCCCATTAAGGAATATCTCGACCCGATGTAATTACAAGAAGAGCTGAAAATAGAGAGGGGGACTGAAACTTCAATTCAATATTTGTCTATCTTCTAATCACTGTTATGGCTTCCAATACTCAAATGGTAGTGCAAGAGGACGGGTCAAAAGGTCCTTTGGTAGTTAAGTCAGATGACTTTGGTAAGTATGTATACATACATACGAGTATATTTTCGGAGGTGTGTGTGTTCGAGTGTATTATTATTATTATTATTATTATTATTATTATTATTATTATTATTATTATTATTATTATTATTATTATTATTAAATACATTATATATATATATATATATATATATATATATATATATATATATATATATATATATATATATATGAATATATATATATGAATATATA
>JAXCGZ010020876.1:0-7500 GCA_037179515.1 Halocaridina rubra | reverse complement strand
TTACCTTATTGAGGAGGGTAGAATTATGGTGCTGGAGTTATGCTAGACCTTTACCGGATTTAGCATTGTTAATTGCCCTGAATTCTGTTAGGATAAGTTCTTACAGTAAAAAGTGCTTTAGTGCAGCCCTTAACAGTAAATGTTTTGAAGCCTTCAATATTTGACATCCGTTTTGAAAGTTTTTAATATAAAATTGGTCTCAAAATCTCAGTTTCATTTTATGATGAAATACACATGGTTTTCTGGTCAAAATACTTTTGACAAGGGAGTTGAGATATTTATGTCCTTTATGGGCTAAATACTTCTGAAAAAATCGAGAGTTTTAAGGTGCAGAGTACCAGTAATGGTTGTGTGCTTGGCTGAATAGTATCAATATATCTTGAGGTCAAGATAACATTGGTTTTCTTCTTTAAGGAGGTATTCATTTTGCTTGCTTTAGTACCAAAAAGCACCAGAAAAGCTTGTGTATTTTGCTAAATAAGCTCTTAAATTTCCTTGAGATCAGGAAAACATTGGTATTCTTCTTTATGCAGGTACTCATTTAGCTTGCATGACTACCAGAGAGAACCAGAATAGCTTATGTGTTTTGGTAAATAAGCTATAAATTTTCTTAATATCAAGAAAGCTTTGGTTTTCTTGTTTATGCAGGTATTCATTTAGCTTGCAGACTAGCTAACATATAAAGAATCCATACTCATATTTCTTGTCTTGATATTGGGAAAGAGGGAAAAAAAATGATTAATTTTGTATCTTTTATTTCAGTTTTCATCTCGAATACAAGACAAGAACAACTCCTGAAGGAGTGGTTGAAGAAGGAGGTACCCAATCATCCTATTGAGGACTTGGCTCATGACCTTGCTGATGGGGTCATTCTTTGTGGATTGATGGAAGCATTGTTACCAGGGACTTGCCCGAGACATGACCTCCTCTCGAGAGATCAGCCATCTGCCAATCTCAGGCTAGCATCTAGGTTGGCTTTCTCTTTTCTAAGTGTCACACAGGTTAGTTACTCGCATATGTCCGTCTCATGTACTCGTATTTCCAGTATCAAGTACATAACACCACTGTGGTTTTAGTTCAAAGTCTGCTTTCATATGAAAGAGGCCATACGTGTAAAAAGGTCCCCTGTGAACTCCTGAAACTAAACACAGCATATGTAAGAGTTAAAAGGCCTGTTTTTATGTACTAACATGCTTAGGAAAACATATGAATATAATTTCCTTTGGATATGATTACTAAGCTATAATCAAAGTTTTTCCTCTTCTAAAAAATTAGTTTTATGAGTAATGAGACATTTTACAACTGATTCCACAAAGTTCTTAGTTCATCTTTTAGGTGTATCAGTTGGGAAATACTTGGATACAACAGATACTGATGGTGTTGTGTACCAGTGATTATGAACGTAATAAATTTAATATTAGGAAATTATGTATTTTGCACCCTTTTAATTGAAGGGCTTATCAACCACACTTAAGTATTCTATTGTTAATTTCTGGTTATAAGCAAGACTAACCTCAATGCATATAACTGCCTTGAAGCTGAAAAGAAGCCATTTTTCTATGTTATTAGGAAATATAAAGGTTGGCCATGAGACTTTTACCAAATTAAGGGGTTTTTGTGGTTGTTATATGAATTTTCTAACTTGAAATAACGAGTCTTTACATTGTTTACCCTCTGTCAGAAAACAAGACAAGACTGCCAGTTTTTATTTTAAGGGGGAGTACTATATTAAATGCTATTTAATGTAATATTATGAATCATTGTATGTAGCCTTCAAAATGTAAGCAACACATGGAAATTTATGGCTATTAGGACAATGTTAGGGATATATAAACCAGACAACGAATAACTTTGAAAATGTTAAATGAGCATTTTGCTTATGTTGGCTTGAAGTTAGTTATAAGAGTAATAAGTGAATTAGTAATAGTGATATTAATGCATCCCCAAGGCATTCTTGAGGGAATATTGCAAACACCTAAACTAAGAAGTAGTCAGTATTTAGTGTTATCTATAACAGTTTTTGCCCATTTTACTGTAATAGTGCTGTAGTATCAGTGTTTTACCCGAATCTGCTTTGGGTCAGAGTAATTTTATCTATAATCTTGTCTAGAGGTAGACTGGACAGCTATCTAGTGGTAAATTGGACATTGTGAAATAGGCTTATTGTCTAATAGCAAGTGTAATTTAGGCATGAAATTATAACTGATGTATGTAGATGTTTGTTTTAACATGATTTAATATCTTATAGAAGATGACATTGAGGTCATAAATGACCAATATAGGAAGGCAGCTGGTCTTCATCATACCCCATACACATCTTCACATCTTTTATCAGCTTGTCTGTAGTATGAAAAGTTTTTTTTTGTGGAAGATGGGATCATCCACTCTCGTGCCTTCTGTCCCTATTAGTCCGTTCATATAACACACAGGAAATAGGGGTGCGTTATTCTTTCTCTCCACATCAAAGTTTCATCTTCATTGCTTCATATATTGTCACTGAATTAGTCAAGATGGTATGGCTGCCTTGAATATTATTTTAGACAGGCTTTTTTTATAATATGCATGTAAGGGTCACTCTACATGAGGCTTTTTATTGTATATTGAGACAGCTATTTGCCTTTGCTATAGTTATTCTCTTGTGTAGATTTGTATGCATTTAGACGGTGTATATATACCTATTCACTCTATGGTAAATATGTATAATTATTCATATGCCTATTGCATATATAGATCATAGTTGGATAGTAATGTATGACCGAAAGGCGAATCAGAGCTTCTAAAGCACATATTAATTAAATTCTCACTTCGTCATTATATGGTTCGTGTGTAAAGTGTACAAAAAAGAGGGTGCTTATATGTGGTGTCTTGATTTCTTGAGAACAAAATTAATATTCATTGAAAAAGTAACGTTTACGAACAAAACAGTATTCATTTGAGTTACATCTGTCTATATATACACCTAGTTCCTGGAATAGCGCGAAGGTAGGTTCTCAGAAGTGACGGGTAATGTGAAAATCTCATAATGTAATGAGTCATTTTCCATAAGAAACAATGATAATGGGCATAGATACGTTTCACAAGCGTACATAGACACACTATGCCAAAGATATAAGATAAGTAAAACATATTTTATAAGTACATAACAAAGCAAAAAGACCTGTAGTTATTTATATTAACATGCAAAAAGTGTAGAGTATAAAAGATATACAGATTTACTGTACGGTAAACAAATTAATGTACTCTATTTTGCGGTGGGCAACAGGCATCCAGTGGGACTTGCATGGTGGCGGTGAGCACGTAACTTAAGCGGTAGAAGAGGAGGAGGATGCGGGAGAACGAATCTCTATCTGCAAACCTTTTTGCTCTCGCACGCTTTTTCCCTGACGATATTATATGGCAACTTTGTTTGCTGTTTGTTCTTAATGCTTTTTTTCCATTCTCTCCATAATATGTGATCTCATTAAGTGGTAGAAGAGGAGGAGGATTCGGGAGAACGAACCTCTATCTGCAAACGTTTTTCCACCTCCCTATCAGCTGATGCACTCTCTCATGCTATTTCCCCTGACGATATTATATGGCAAGTTTGTTTATTGTTTGTTCTTAATGCTTTTTTTCCATTCTCTCCGTAATATCGATCGCATTAAGCGGTATAAGAGGAGGAGGATGCGGAAAAACAAACCTCTATCTGCAAACATGTTTTTGCCTCCATATCAGCTGATGCACTCTCGCACGCTATTTCCCTGATGATATTATATCGCAGTTTTGTTTGCCGTTTGTTCTTAATGCTCAACCACATACTGTACTTAGCATTTTTTCCATTCTCTCCATAATGTCCGATCGCATTAAGTGGTAGAAGAGGAGGAGGATGCTGGAGAACGAACCTCAATATGCAAACATTTTGCAGCCTCCGTATCAGCTGATGCATTCTCGCATGCTATTTCCCTGACGATATTATATGGCAAGTTTGTGCGCTGTTTGTTCTTATTGCTTTTTTTCCATTCTCTCCATAATAACCGATCGCATTAAGTGGTAGAAGAGGAGGAGGATGTGGGAAAACGAACCTCTATCTGCAAACGTTTTGCCGCCTCCGTATCAGTTGATGCGCTCTCGCGCGCTTTTTCCCTGACGATATACAAACCTTAACACAAACACAGTTAGAACAAACGATATATCCACACAGTATGTTGGATAAGGAGACACTGAAGCACATAGCAGCATGGCGGCAAAGTACCTCTGAGGCGGTCGATTATTTACTAAATGAAAAATGGCGGCCTACAGCCGAGAAACTTCTTCCTTCCTGCAGCATATCTAACAGTTTTACCTTATCTGCTATGGTCAACATCTTCCTTTGCCGCTTAGGCTCACTACCAGAAGCCTTAGAAAATGAAGGATGCTTGGGCGGCATTGCAGAGGTTGAAATAAAGCAAAAGTTTCACAAAAAACACAAGCACTACGTATTAAGAGGCACAACACGAAAGGCTCACACGTGAGTAACTGAATGGGTGAGGCGAGACACTGGAAGATGCTGGGAGAATTGAGCTTCAATCAAAAAGCCAATCAGACCCCAGGATACAAAACACAATTCTGTGATTCGTCGTCTCCCACCCATCAGCCAATAGCATCCCGTGTACTATCTCACATAGGTGCGACCCTTTGCGTTTTCCAAGACTCATATACTGGTATCATATTTTATATGGTGCAATACTGAGTTACATGTTTAAATTTATGTTTTTAGTATTTTTTACTGTTTTGCTATACTTAGGCTAGGAAATACTTTTTTTTTATCAATAACATAATGAAAATACTGGAAATTTTAATAATTCCACATATCGTGGATTTCCGCAATATACCCAGAAAATCTGCGATATAATATACATATGCTCGCCATAAAAACCTGCTATGCACTGAATCCGTGGAAGGTGAACTGCGATATAGCGAGGGATTACTATATATATATATATATATATATATATATATATATATATATATATATATATATATACAGTAATCCCTTGTTTATAGCGGGGGTTCGGTTCCGGGACCGGCCGCGATAGCTGAATTTCCACAAAGTAGGAACACCTTAAAAAAAAGAAATAAATATAAAATAGAATAAAACAAAAAAAAATAAAATGATTATGACACCAGAATGGCCCAAATAATAAAATAAAACAGCCTTTATCAGGCTGTAAAGAGAAACAGAGATGGAGATTGCAATGACCTGTCAGATGTGAAGGGATTATAAAAGATGTGTACAGTGTTCCTTCAATAATCGCGAAGGTTCGGTTCTGGGACCCGGCGCGAGACAGGAAAATCGCTGAGTAGGATCACCCTATATGTACATAGATATTTTAATTTATTTTTGCGTTTACACTGTATAAACTGTATAAACCCTCCCTGTACTGTTAACAAACCACCCTTTACTTCATAAATAACAGCATGCAAGCGTAAATTTATATGACATACTCATGTACATAGGTATTTTACAATTATTTTTACATTTACTGTATAAACCCTCCCTGCACTGTTAAAAAACCACCCTTTACTTTATAAATAACAGCATGCAACGTAAATTTATATGTACGTGATAGGTAAACTTACCTTGAATGAGGTGGTAATGGTTTGTAGACTCTGTAGGAAATTATTACGCAGCCAATAACAGCTTTACGGCTGTTATTCATTGAGGCCAAAATAGCGGCCGACATCCGTAAACCTTTTTCCTTCTTTCAGCATATGTAAGAGTTTCACCTTATCTGTTATGGTTAACATCTTCCTTTGCCGCTTAGGCTCACTACCAGAAGCTTTAGAAGATGAAGGATGCTTGGGAGGCATTGCAAAGGTTGAAAAAAGTGAAGAATATAAATCACAAGCACAACGTATTAATAAGCACAACGTGAACGGCGCACACATGAGTTAGACTGAACGAGTGAGGCGAGACAATGGAAGATGGTGCAAGCCTTTGTCCGAAACGCTGATAGTGGTATCGTATTTTACATGGTGCAATACTGTTAGTATTTATGTTTTTTACTATTTTTTACTGTTTTATTATTCTTAGGCTAAGAAATACGTTTTTTTATGAATAAAATCATGAAACTACTGGAAATTTTAATATATATGCTAGCTTATGTAGGTGCGAGCACAATACATTGTATGCTATCAGACAGTATTTCACATGATGCAGTACTGTGAGTTATATATCTAAATTTATGTTTTTTACTATTTTTTACTGTTTTATTACTCTTAGGCTAGGAAATACTTGTTTTATCAATAAAATAATGAAAATTTCAATATGTACTATCTCACAGAGGTTCTACCCTTTTTGTTTTCCGAAACGCTGATACCGGTATCGTATTTTACATGGTGCAGTACTGTTAGTATTTATGATTTTTACTATTTTTTACTGTTTTATTATTCTTAGTCTAAGAATTACGTTTTTTTATCAATAAAGTCATGAAACTACTGGTAATTTTAATATATATGCTACCTCACGTAGGTGCGACCCCAATACATTGTATGCTATCGGACTCTATTTCACATGATGCAATACTGTGAGTTATATATCTAAATTTATGTTTTTTACTATTTTTTACTGTTTTATTATTTGTAGGCTGGGAAATAAATTTTTTTTTATCAATTAAATAATGAAATTTGTTTTTTTCAATAAAAAAATGAAAATACTGAAAATTTTTATTTTTTTAATATTTTAATATGTTTGCATATACCCCCCCCAAAAAAAATTGCCCAAAAAAATCGCGGTACAGTGAATTCGCGAGGCAAGAAACGCGATAGAGCGAAGGATCACTGTAATGAATATCCAGCTCTCTGCTAGGTTTTAATATACCTCTGCATTACTTTCATGATGTCTATTCCAAAAATTCTCCTTAGATCTTATTATTATTATTATTATTATTATTATTATTATTATTATTATTATTATTATTATTATTATTGATCTTTAACAATAATATTCCTTTGATGATGATTGTGGAGATTATTATTATTATTATTATTATTATTATTATTATTATTATTATTATTATTATTATTATTATTATTAATATCATTATTATTAATATCATTATTATTACGAATCTGTAATTAAACCATTATTTTTACAATAAATAATGTAGTTTTGGTTGAATGAACAAGAGTTAATTAAAGATTCTCTCTCTCTCTCTCTCTCTCTCTCTCTCTCTCTCTCTCTCTCTCTCTCTCTCTCTCTCTCTCTCTCTCTCTCTCTCTCTCTCTCTCTCTCTCTCTCTCTCTCTCTCTCTCTTTCTCTCTCTAACATTCTATTCCATCCAACCCCCCACACTCTCTTTGTTCCAGCCAACTAGGGAGGGGCACTGTACACAGTTATTAAAGTAAATAAAACAACAGATGTACAAACAATGATGAGCCCTTAATAATAATAATAATAATAATAATAATAATAATAATAATAATAATAGTAATAATAATAATAATAATAATAATAATAATAATAATAATAATAATAATAAT
>JAXCGZ010020875.1:107500-139633 GCA_037179515.1 Halocaridina rubra | reverse complement strand
CTATATATATATAATCTTACTTCCTTTTATTTAAGATAACTTCTGTTATCCATGGCTTATGAGATTAATTCCACATCAGTTTTACTTTGGTATACCCTTGTATTTCATGACCTGTGTTTGAAAATTTCTGTTTATTTAAGACCTTATTCTGTTTATAGGTATAAACACTTTTATCCCTAGCCTATATATAGTATACACTGTACTGTGTATGGCCAATGAAAAGTAATTATCTTGCTTAAAATGGTATTAACAACTGGATATCCTGCATTGGAAGTTTAGGGTTACTATGCAGATGTGAAAATTATTCTAAAATCTTGCAGAGAATACAGTATATAGGTATCCTTCCTATCCCTAAATGTAATATAGAGTGTATCGTATATGTATACTGTATGACCATTAATAAATAATTCTGTTGCTTATTACTGTATTGACACCTGGATATCCTGTAAATGAAGTTCAAGGTTACTATGCATACTAGGAAGTCTTACAAGTACAGACTGAAAAGTGTTTGTTGAGGTAGCTAATCTGTGTTCCTGTAAGTTAGTATTGTGTTTGCTCTTTTAGGGTGTGTTCTATATTTTTAAACTTTCTTTCCATAGCAGTAATGTAGATGGAGTCATGAGATCATTTGCAGTTGTGCAAATTGTAAGTGAAACATATATTCAAGTGTGTATGCTCTGTGCTCATATCTATATTTATTGGTTTTGTATAAATTCGTCTTAATATGTGATTACCTAATTGTGTTTACGGGAAAGAGCCCAAAGCTCGTATCTTCCCGTCTCCTGATCGCTTCCATTTTAGACTTAGTGATACTTATCGTACCTGTCCTTAAAACTATGGATTGAGATAGCATTAACTACCTCCTCGCTTAGCGAATTCCAATTATCAACTACTCTTACACTGAAAAAGTATTTCCTTACATCCTGCAAACAAGTTTTCTTACGAAGCTTCAAACTATGACCTCTAGTTCTAGAGCCAGCCATATCGAAATATCGATCCCTATCCACTCTATCATAACCATGAAGGAATTTAAAGACTGTCACCATATCCCCCCTTACTCTTCTAGCTTCGAGTGATGGCAAGTCTAATTCCCTCAGCCTCTCATCATAACCGAGATTGCGTATTTCTGGCACCAGTTTCGTGGCATGTCTTTGAACTTTTTCAAGCTTAGCTATGTGCTTTTTCAAGTGCGGATTCCAAAAGGGGGCTGCATATTCGAGTTTTGGCCTCACATAGGTTACATAAATATTTCTGAACATTTCCTTGTCCATGTGCCTGAAGGCTACCCTTACATTTGATAAGAATGCATATGCTGCCCTTACTACGCCATTTATATGTATTTCTGGAGACAAATCTGCCAGTATGTTTACTCCTAGATCTCTCTCATTTTCTGTCTCTTGAAGTTGTACTCCAGCCACCGAGTAGTCAAGCTTGGGCCTTCTTGCACTTGTACCCATTCTCATTACCTTACATTTTGAGGTATTGAATTTCATTAGCCACTTTTCTGACCACTCATGCAGATTATTTAGATCCTCCTGAAGTTCTCTACCATTGTTCTCGTTTTTTACTTTCTTCACAATCTTTGCATCATCTGCAAACATATTCATGAATGAATTTACAGACTCTGGTAGGTCATTTACATATACAAGGAACAAAAGTGGCTCTAAAACTGAACCCTGTGGAACTCCACTACTAACTCTTCTCCATTCAGACACTGAGTGTCTTACTCTAACCCTCTGTTCCCTTCCTTCTAAGTAAGTTTTTATCCATTCCAAAACATTTCCACCTATTCTAGCCATTGAGTGCAGCTTCCTAATAAGTCTCCCATGTGGAACAGTGTCAAACGCTTTCTAGAAGTCTAGGAATATGCAATCTGCCCAGCCCTCTCTTTCCTGTAAGATTTGGCTTACCTCATCATAAAATTCTAATAAGTTTGTTACTGTTGATCTACCTTCTCTGAAGCCATGTATCCTCCATGAAATGAATGTACCGTGTTATGTGTCAAAATTAGTCCCCATTTATATGGGGATGGACATAGTCATATTGGAGCTGGAGGAATTAGACTGGATACCCTTTTTAATACTCCGCAATGGGACCGAAGCCACGTTATTCACTTCCCGACTTGCATGCTCTATCACTGAGCTACTGCCTCAAATAGTAGTACTTTTATGAAGAGGGAAACTTGAGAGTATTTGAAGATGCGTAGTTTAGTGAAATTCTCTTTTATTACTCATATGTTAAATCTTTGAGAATGGAAGAAACTAAGAATTAAATTTCAAGGAGTAATCAGTATATATCTCGCATATTTTATCTGCAGATGTGTGATGGTCTAGTAAACATGCAAAGGTGACACTAGCTCCTGCATCATAAATATTGGGACTTCACTGTGACTGGTAAGGTGCAATATTCAGTTAATTTCTTTGAGGTTTGTAGAAATAAGGAGCTGCACCAATACCAAATGCCCACTATTTGTTATCAGATTGAAAAAATCTTTTTGAAGCACTGTTTTGTTTAATTCTAATAGGTGGGGGTCAGGGTAGCCCAGTGGTAGTGTGTGCCAGTCAAAAGGACTACAGCGGGTTATAGCCTTTGGCCTTTGAGGTATTTGGAATCTCATCCATAATCCCCCATCTCCAATATATCTTGTCCACCCCCTTGTGAATGGAAACATTGTGCGAAACAGTGCATATATATATGATGCTATTATGCCTTAAGACTACTCAGCATAAGTGTCATATTTTTATTTATGTATTTAATGCTTATATTGAAGCTACTAGCAGACATATTGATTATTTTGCATTTTAGTAGTAGCATATATTAAAGATAGTATGTCAATTTTTTTTTCTTTTTAAATGAGTGTGACATCGGGACAGGCAATGAAAATTGCCCTCATCGGGCCTGGGCACAATGAAAACATAAAACAAAGAGAAAGAGAGATGGGGAGTGTTATGATTTGTCAGATTATTGAACATGGACATGTTGGAGAGAAGGGAGTTTAGGCTGAATGCCTTTCCTAGCAGCATGTGACGGTCTTGAAACGGCATTAATCATTTCCCAAATCACGCGCTCTACCAGTGCATTACCGAGGCTCCTTTGTAACTTATATATGTGTACTGTATATGCTGCTAGGGGCATTGATGAAACCTTGTAAATTTGCTATCAGATGTGGTTCTTCATACTCTTACATGCATTATTTACATGTTAGTATATACAAGGTGTGCTCTAGTAAATGCATTGATTTATGTGTCACAATTACTCCCTATGCATATTGAGGTGGACACAAATATAATGGAGTAGTATGTTCTATTAAGTAATTGAGTTTTATGAGCACAACCCTCTGTACATGTCAGGAGTCTCACTTTGGAAGTAAAACCTGAAACTGGGACTGTTGCGTATTTTTATATACAGTACTGTACAGTATTGTCTCTAGGTGTTTGTTTAATGTTTTATATATTAGTAAATCTTCACCATCTGCTACTTGTGTGTGTCTATGCCCATTTGAATGGGGGTTAATAGTGACACATTAAATAGCAAACAACAACAGTAGCACTATACAAGGAAAGGTTTGTAGACATTGGATGTGATTGTTTCCTGGTTTTATCCTCTCTTTTTTTTTTTTTCCTGTTCTGTTTTTTTTTCATTTGTCACTATATACTGCATTGTGTGCATACAAGAATTTTTTTTTTCTTCCTAGTTCTGTGCCTTTAGTGGCCTTCCAGGAGTTCTTCCCTACTATTAAAGCCTTCTTGATATATGCAGACACATAAGATTCCGACCAGGAGGCAGGGAATTATGATAATAGGGCTCTTGGTGGTATTTTTGTGTGTGATCAACAAACATGATTCTTCTTAAGTGTGTGACCTACCTGTGGGGTTTTTCATAAGTGTGATACAAATTTTAAAAATAAGAAAATTAAAAAACTATTAACTTTTATGATATATTAAGTGTGACTGGAAATAATTTATTATGTCTTAACATGGATTAAGATCATTGGAAAGTTTCTGGTCGAATTTTGAAGGTATTTTAGAAAAGCAATTTGTTAATTTTTTGGGCTTAAAAATATTTCGCTCCATAATTGGAAGTTTTTTTTGAGTTTGTATATACACCTGCTAGTGTAATAATTCATCATAGTCCTCATTTCAAGCAGTCAGCACGACTAAAAGTCTTGATACATTTTTAAGGCCGTCCGTTTTAAAGAATGGGGACCACGACAGCTCGTTGGTAGTGTGTGCTAGTTGGGGACTAACTAACGCAAGTTTGATTATATATTAGTCCTCCAGCACCAACATTTCTGTGTCCACTACCATGTGAATGGGGACTACTTGTGACACAAAAAACGTTGCAATATTAACATCAGTCTAGTTTAGAGTATGGTTAAAATCTTCCTACATAACCAATTTTGGCACTGTGGAACATTTGCTGTCACTGGAGCAAAGTAGTTCAAAATAGCATTAATATAAGAACTTTGGAGTTTTATGCTAGTCAGAAATACAGCTGTATTAAAGTACAGTAGTTAGTTTTTTATGCACAGATGAGTTTTCTAAGCTACTGAGAGTTGTTTCCATTATTGTTTGTTCAGAGTATGTTCTGGGGAGTACTGTATAGTAATCGTGAAACTACTTTACTCAGGAGGTGATAGACCTACAATCGAGCCCACTGTTGGGCGTTAGTATGGGCATCTAGTTTAATTCCCGATATTCAAACTGTCCTGTGTCCACCTCCATAGTGAGGATAAATAGTGACACAAATATGAAAAAAAATGGTGAATTGAGAAGTTTTTCTTCTAGATAACATCAGTAGTTTTACAATTGTTTGCTAGTTTACGTGCCAGTATCAAACTCCCATTATGAGGTAGACACAGACATGTTGGAACTGGGAACTCAAGGATGGATGCCCATCAATATACCCTGCAGTGGGCTAAGACATGGGTATGTCAGTTCCCATATCGAGTGCAAACCCCCAAGAATCAGCAGCTTTTGCATAATATCAAACACAAATTGAGGCATTGAGACTAAGAAGTTTAAGCTCATTTTTACAAGCTGAAGAACAGGTATTTTTGTCCAATACTGCTCAAATACAGTACACTTAATGATGAATACACTGATCCTGCTGAGTTGACACAGGCTTCCACACGAGGGATACCACTATCCTTCCCATTTCATCTCCAAGAAGCAGCGGCTGTCAGGCCTCACAGCGCAAGATCCATGTCCACCTACCCTGTGGATGACGTAGGCAGAGTGGTGGGAGGAATTGTGGCAACCCTTCATCCCCAAGGAGATAAAAGAAGTGATAAATGTATATTTGGCCATCCAGTGAATGTGCGTGCTTTGACTTGTCCATCTCCTTATAAGAGGGATTGCAACCACTATATATGCATATATGTCAATTATTTGCTGAGACTAATGTCACTAGATAATCAATCCATGTATTGTACCCAATTCTCCATGGATGCAAAACAGTTTCAAAGGTATTTCGATAACCTTTACAGAGATTAATTTTAATGCATTTGTGGAGTACTAAGCTACTGTTACAAAATACAGTAATTGTTTAATGCTTACATTCCACATGTTGTTGTTTACTGTTTTATGTGTCACGATTAAATCCCATGGGGTGGACACAGACAGGCTGGAGCTGGGGAAGTAAGGATGGATAATATTTACAAATAACAGACCATATCATATCCCATCTCAATATAAATATTCTGACCTATTTTTTCAGCTAAAAATGATAACTACATAATATTAATACTGTATAGTGATAGAGTGCACTAATCACTGCCTTACTAGAGTCCCCTTTTTGTTCATTAACTGTACTGTCGCTTAGATAGATAGGCCATCTATCTAACCTTGACCCTAAGGTTTTGTGATCTCATAGGGATATTTTTATATAAGAATCTTATATAATTCTCATTCAAATGCCTTTATAAGCATCCATGATTCTTATATAATATGCCATGATACTCCTTAAATTAATCATGATTCTTAAAAGTGATTAATTTTGTGTCACCTATATTTAGAATGCAGAGCCATAATTATGGTAACCTATCTTTGGGGAGGAGGGTGGGCCTTGAATGCTAGTTTTGACACTTTTAGCCCAGGGAATCTGCAGCTTCGAAATTTCTTCCTTGTATACCAGCATTGCATACTCAGTGAGGTGTAAACGTCTCAAAGACAGAAGACAATGTGTGTCATTTGAGATTTTTAGTGCCTAATATGTAAACTTCATCAAAGACTGAAGATTCTTGCTTTGTCAGTTGAGATCATGAGTGCCTAATATCATCAGAATTCATAAAGACAGAAGTGTGATTAATTTTCTGGTTTTGATATGCAGATTGCAGTACCAGTATCAGATACACCTTCATGCTTTCTGTGAAGCCAGAAGAATCCTTTGTAAATTTTTTGATCACTCCTCTTAGGGAGGGGGGTAGAATACTTACTTCATGTTTCCTTATGTGTCGTAAAAGTCAACTAAATGGGGAAGATTGGGGGTACTGGGAATCCCCTACTTTGTATTTATTTCCTCCTAGTGGCCAAGAAATGTAGGGATATTCTGGCAGTAGAGATTTCCAGAACCTTCGTCATTGGGTCTCTAAATGTGCGTGGTTGTGGTGTATGTGAAAGTAAGAGGGAGGTGATAGGGAGTATATTTGTTGTGAGAAAGATGCATGTGCGTGCATTGAGCGAAAGTAAGATAAAATGGAATAGTGAGGTAACATTTGGGAGTTTGGTAGGTAAGGTATCGGGAGTTGAGAGAGGGAGTGGCTCAGTTGCTAAGTGAAGAAAAAATAAGTGTGTCGTGGAATGGAAGGAAGTATAATCTCAAATAATTGTGGCTAAAAAAAGACTGGGATGTGAGGTTTGGACTTTTGTGAGTGCATATGGCCCTGGCAGTGAAAGAAGTTAGGAAGAAAGAGAAGGCGATGTATGGTGGGGTAGGAGCTCGTCTGAGAATTTTGAGAGGAATAAAAAGATGTTTTGGATGAAGCGGAAGGGTGAGTCTGGTAATGAGTAGAGGGTGAAAGGAGTAGATGGGTAAAATAAAGGTGAGAGAAAAATGGGCTGAGTATTTCTAGGAACTGCTAAATGAAGAAAATGATAGAGAGGCAGAGATTGTGGCTATGAGAAGTGAATGAAGAATAACAGTGATGAGAACGATAGAGAAATAACAAAAGTGGAGGTACATTTTGCTTTGAGAGCAGTGAAAGCTGGTAAAGTACCAGGGATGGATGGGTGTCATGTAGAATCCTTTCAGAAGGCAGAGAGTTTGGAAAGGTACTGAGAGATTGCTTGGGGAGGAACAGTTTGTGTTCAGGAGAGGAAGATGTGTGTATCAGGTGTTGTGGTAAGGTAGGTGTGTGAGAAGTTCTTAGAGAAAGGTAGGAACACTTTTTTGGCCTTAATGGATTTAGAGAAAGCATATGACAGGGTTGATAGAGAGTGTGGAGTGTGTTGCGACTGTATGGAATAAATGGAAGTTTGTTGAATGTGGCGAAGTTTTTTTACATGAATACTAGATCATGTGTGTGAGTTTGGAATGCTATTAGTGATTCATTTGAGGTTAATGTAGGGCTATGTCAAGGTTGTGTAATGTTGTCTTGTTTGTTTAATGTGTACAGTATATGGATGGAGTGGTAAGGGAATTAAATGAAAGAATATTAAAGGCTTGAAATTAGTGGGTGAGATGGAAGAGTGTGAAAATTGAATGAATTGCTATTGGTGGACACAGCACAAGTGGCTGATACTGAGAATGAAGTAAATAATTTGGTGACTGAGTTTGTTAGGATGAGTGAAAGAAGGAAGTTGCAGTTGAATACTGGTAAAAGTAAAGTCATGAGATATACAAGGAGTGTTAATGTTGGCGTATTGAATGTAGGAGTGATATGGGCAGTTACTTGAAGAAGTTGAAAGTTTTCAGTATATGGGGTTGCATGTACCAAGAAATAGATGAGTAAGTGGAGGTAAGTCATTGAGTGAATGAAGTGTGTAAATGTCTAGGTGGTTGAAAAGTATCATGAGAAATAGGTATTAAGGAATGAATGCAAAGTGAATGATATATGAGAGTGTGATTGTGCTGACAACATTGTATGGTGCAGAGTGCAAGAGAGGATGAAAAGAACAAGTTGACTGTATTGGAGATGAGGTGTATGAGAAGTATGCTTGGTGTATCTAGAATAGATAGAGTAAGAAATGATGAGATCAGGCAGAGAACGGGTGTTGAAAGAAAGCTGTCAGGTTAGATCAGAGAGTATTGAGTTGCTTTGGACACATGGAAAGGCTGAGTGATGAATGAACAACGAAGAGAGTTTGGATTGCAGAAGTAGTTGGAATTAGGCCAAGAGGAATGAGATGGATGGATGGCATGAAAAGGGAATTGGATGCTCGGAAAATGTTATTGGAGCATTGAAAAGAGCATACAAGAGATAGGAATGAGTGGAGGAAGATTGTGCATAGGTGACACAGGCCAAAGGGATTTTCTTGTACCTGCTGGCTAAGCGAAATTTGATGGATGGGTGTGAAGGGAGTTTCCATGTGATGAACCTGTAAGGATAAACCAGTTGCGGCTGTTGGGCCTCACTGTAGAATATCCTTGCCCACTTACCTTGTGGGTGACCCAAGCAGAGTGGCAGGGGGGGAGAATGTTGCAGCCCTTTATCCACAAGGAGCTAAGAGGAGTAGTTGAGGTATGTGTGGATCATGGTGCATGTGTGTTTCTTGGCTCAACTACTTCTTGTACAAGGGGAAATGATGCCCTGTGTATGTATGTATGTGCTATTATTCCTCAAAATTGTTCTTGACTTTGAAGCTTGTATTGCTATGTATCATTACTTTGTAGAGTACAAAAACATACCTAAATGTCCCTTCTACCTTCCTTTTAGACAGAGCAGTTAGAATACAGAAATAATCATAAATATCCCTTCATGTTTCCTTGGTAGACAAAGGAACTATTTGAGAATAGAATCAATCTCATATGTTCTATCAGCCTTCCTTAGTAGACAGAGGAACTGTAAAATACAGAAACTTTTTCAAATGTCTCTTCAAGATGCCTTGGTAGACAGATAAACCCCTTGTAATGTTTGAGATTAAGATGCTATTGTATCTAAAATTTGAGTCTTCTAACGAAACCTATCTTCTTTCTTAGAGTAAGAAAGAATTTTGTACCATACTCAATTGTATCCATCAAGGTTCTTGAGATACACTGGACCTCTAGTGGGCATTGTCATTTCTTATTACCATTAGCAACGGTCTCGTAGTACACTAAGCATTTCAAAGAAGACGTCTCTTCCCATTTCTAAAATAGTTTTATGCATTTTCTTATTCTATGGTAAGTTGTGTTTGAGTATTTTTGAAGGAGGATTAAGAGAGGTTACTCCTCTCAGTCCATAATTCTCTAAGTTATTTCCTTTTATACCTTCAAAACTTTTAAATAATCCTTCAAACCATAGTTTTTTTTTATCTCTAAAGATTATTCTGCAAAGTAACAGGATTCTATTTGTTATTTTCGTTATATTGCTTACCAGTTTATATACAGGGTATTTATATATTCCCTGTGTAATGGGAAAAAAATTCCATTTTCCAGTACTGTGCCTGAATTTGGAAGTGGAAGAAATAGATGAATTTGATGGGGGGGAGAAAAAGGCTTCTATCCTTTTATACCTTATGTGTCAAAGCAGTAAGAGGAGTTCCCGTGGTGGCTGTGGAGATTAGATGCTATTGTTTTGTGCTTTCTGTTTTTTGAATGCAATAAATTTTTTTTTTTTTTTTTTTAAGAGTGTGACACCGGGATAGGCAGAAACTGCCCTCATCAACAAAGGCCCGGGCACGAGAAAATACCAAGACGAAGGAAAAGAAAAAGTTAAGGGCAAGGCAGAGATGAGGTAATGTCACACAAAGGAAAACGACAGCCAGAAAAAACAGTCAAAGTAAAGAGGACCCAGAGATATGGAGGACTAGGCTCTGAGATGACGATAGATCTGCTTTTTGAAGGATGAAAGGTCATAAGAATTAGGAAAGACAGAAGGAGGAAGAGAGTTCCAGAGTCTGGAGGTAGATGGGAAGAAGCAGTCGCTGCACCGACCAATCCGCGAGCTACAAATCTCCACACAGTACCTGTGAGATGAGGCCGCTTGGCGAGTGTTACGCGGCCTCGGCAGTGGAGGAGGGATGCAACTCGCCAACTCATCAGAGCAGCGATGGAAGTAGTAGCGATAGAAAAGCGAAAGGGAAGATACCTTACGGCGAAGAGAGAGAGAATCCAGGTTAGAAGTAAGAGAAGGATCATTAATGAGTCTGACTGCCTTAGATTGAACCCTATCAAGAAGATAAGTAAAGGAAGAAGCACCCCAGATGTGTGAGCAGTATTCTAAGCAGGGGCGGATAAGACCTTTGTAAATTTTAAGTAACTGCAAAGAGGAAAAGTAATAACGAAAACGAAACAAAACCCCCAATTTTTTGGATGAAGATTTAGAAATTTGGATTATGTGATTCCTCCATGACAAGTTAGAGGCTATATGGATTCCTAATATATTGATAGAGTTAAGAGGGTAAATTTCATTAGTTTCGAAGACAATAGGGTCATCAGGAGGAGAAGAAGATAAAGAGATAGCCAGAAACTGTGTCTTGGAGGCATTGAATTTAACTAAATTTTGAGTGCCCCATTCAGATACTCTCTGCAAATCGGAGTTAAGAGTAGAAGAAAGAGTGATACGAGATTGATTACGAGTAACAGATGAAGGTTGTGAAGAAAAGGCAGAGGAAAAGTGAAGGGTAGAATCATCGGCAAAGGCATGAAGAAGAGAGGAAGATGGGGACTGTAGAAGATCATTGATGAAGAGAAGGAAGAGAGTAGGTGAAAGAACAGAGCCCTGTGGAACACCACTGGACACAGAGAAAGGGCTAGATGTCGCGCCATCAACAACTACAGATATAGAACGGTCAGTGAGAAAACTGGAAATCAGAGAACAGAAAGAAGGGGTAAAGCCGTAGGCAGGGAGTTTGGCCAACAGAGCCTTGTGCCAGACTCTGTCAAAAGCCTTAGAGATATCAAGGGCGACGACAAAGGATTCCCCATAGTTCCTCAGAGAAGATGACCATACATGAGTAAGATAGGACAGGAGATCACCAGTGGATCTTGCCTTGCGGAAGCCGTACTGGTGATCGGAGATAAGTGAGTTAGATTCAAGGCGTTTCAAGAAGTGAGCATTGAGCAAAGTTTCAAAAACTTTAGCAATAGAGGAGGTTAGAGCAATAGGTCGGTAGTTAGAAGGAATAGAGCGGTCACCCTTCTTAGGAACAGGTTGAACTAGAGCATGCTTCCAAGATGAAGGATAGATACTGGTTGACAGAATGAGGCGAAAAAGACGGCAAAGCACGGGAGCCAGTTCATCTGCAAACTCCTTAAGGAACCTTGCAGGGATACCATCGGGACCAGATGCCTTGTTTGTCTTTAGTGAGCGAAGAACCTTATGAACTTTGCGTGAAGAAAGGATAAGGGAGGGCATAGGGTTAGAGAGGGGAAAAGACTGAGGAACAGGTGCGCTGGAATCGTTGATAGAAGAGTTGGCAGAAAAATGAGAGCCAAAGAGAGTGGCTTTGTCAGTGGGAGAGCAAGCTATAGAACCATCAGAACGAATGAGAGGGGGAAAGCTTGAGTTACAGAAGTTTTTGGAGAGGTTTTTGGCTAAGGACCAGAAGCATTTGTCAGTGGGAGAGGAGTTAAGGTCATCAACTTTCCTTCTTATAAAGGAAGCCTTAGACCTTCGGAACTGAGCTGTACAACGAGTCCTAGCTATAATAAAAGCAGAGCGAGTTAAATCGGAAGGAGAGGCTTGGTAAGATCGGTGAGCCTGATTCCTAGCCTGGATAGCCATGGAGCAGGCACGGTCAAACCAAGGTTTAAGGGGAGAGAAAGTTTTTGTAGAAGAGGGGATGTACGCCTCCATTCCCGCGGTCATGATCTCGGCAACTTTTACAGCTACCCAATCAGGGTTGCGGGACCGAAAGCAGTAGTCATCTCATGGAAAGTCAAAGAGAAAGTTACGCAAATTTTCATATTGAGTTCGCTCGAAGTGCCAAAGGCGGCGTTGAGTAGGAGGGATTGGTGGTGGGGGAGCGAAATTGGAAGAGACAGAGATCATGGAGTGGTCAGATTTACCAAGAGGGGAAAGCACGGAATAAGAGTAGTTAGAAGGGTTAGAAGTAAAAAAAAGGTCAAGAATGTTAGCAGCTTGTTCGTGACGATCAGGAACACGAGTAGGATGTTTAATAATTTGCTCCAGATCATGAGTAATAGAGAAAGCAAGAGCCTCGCTTCCTCCCACATCAGTGTGAGAAGAATGAAGCCACTCACTGTGGTGTACATTGAAGTCTCCAATGTAGAGAACTTCGGCATGTGGGTGAGAAGATAGCAAGGACTCATGGCACGAGGAGAGATATTCAAAGAAAGATACAAATTCGGTGGAGTTTGGAGAACAGTAGCAGAAGCAAAGGATGATAGTGGTAGTGGAGAGATAGACTTTTAACCAGAGAACATCAAAGTCAGGAGATTCAAGGTCCATGAGCCTCACAGTAGGAGTGTTAATGTTGCAGTAAGCACAGACCCCACCTTTGGAACGAAAACGAGTATACAGATTATAGTGGGAGATTTGGAAAGGGTCAGTGGAAGCATGTATAGACAACTGGGTTTCAGATAGGAGGAGGAGGTTAGGGAGGAAAAAGCCCAAGTGCTGTTCCACAGACGAAAGATTAGAGTTCAGCCCACGAATGTTTGAATAGTGAAGAGTGAAAGAAGCAGATCTATTAGGAGGTGCAAGGTTAAGAGCAGAACCATTACTACCACCAGGCGTGTCTGCCCTCAAGCCAATGGTGGAGTCAACACCATCCCCGGAGATTCTTCGCACCCCACTATGCCGGGTACTGGGGGCCATTAGTTGTGAACCTTCCATAAATAATGACAAAATGTGAGGAAAAGGAAAGTAAAAGAGACAGATGTGCAGAATGTTGTGACTTGTCAAATGTAATGGAATAGCAAGAGATGTGTAATGAATATGCCAGAATATTCAGTGTAGATGTAGGCATGAGGAAAGGACCGTCCTGAAGGAAGATTCAACCTGGAACTGTCTGGACCAGTCCTAGTTGCATCCTAATACCTTCAGTCCTGCCTTCTTAACTTTCTTTGCAAGCCTTAAGACAATAGACTGGGCATGCATACATCCTGCTTCTTCTGTTTTTAAAAGTTCTATCCCCCAACTGGTTTTATTGGTAATATACTGTTATGTCAATTGTTTAAAAAATTAAAGAATTTTCTTTCCTCTTATCTTCCATGGGTAGAAAATGCCACAACACCTCTAAGCATTTTCAATAATCGTTCAGGAATTTCATAATCTTTTAAGTTCGTAATTAATATCAATCAATCTTGTGATAGCATCAGTGATGTAACTTGTCAGTTAGTTGGTGACATAAAAGCTTCGTAACAGCATAGTTATGTGTGAAGAGATTTAGTGTTCTGTTACACTATCAGGTAATCAATATGGATTTATTTTATCTTACTCCTTAGACCCTTTTTAAGGTGAGGTATTTCAGACACACTTTCTGTATATATATATATATATATATATATATATATATATATATATATATATATATATATATATATATATATATATATATATATATATATATATATATATATATATATATATATATATATATATATATATATATATATATATATATATATATATACACTCAATACTGTATATATAAGGGGTCCTTGATTTACGTCACAGTTTCCATTCCTCAAGACATGTTGTAACCCAATTTTCCGCATAACTTTGTCCCCAAAATTGCATATATATGGCATAGTAAGGATAGCATATGCTTTCTTAGCAAATGTAAGGTTAGTCTTCAGACACGTGGACAAGGATATGTTCAAAAATATTTATGTAACCTATGTGAGCCCAAACCTTGCATATGCAGCCCCTTTTTGGAATCTACACTTGAAAAAGCACATAACTAAGCTGGGAGACGTCTAAAGACTTGCCACAAAACTGGTGCTGGAAATGCACATCACCTTTTATGAGGAGAAGTTGAGGGAATTAAATTTACCATTGCTCGAAACTAGAAGAATGAGGGGGATATGGTGATGGTTTTTCAATTCCTTTATAGTTTTGAAAGACTGGATAGAGATTGATATTTTGATATGGCTGGCTCTAGAACTAGAGGTTATAGTTTTAAGCTTCGTAAGAAAACTTCTTTGCAGGTTGTAAGGAAGTATTATATTAGTGTAAGTTTAGTTGATGAATGGAATTTGCTGAGTGAGGAGGTAGTTAATGCTAACTTAATTCATCGTTTTAAGAACAAATATGATAAGAATCACTGAGTACAAAAATGGAATCGAGCAGGAGACATGGAGTTACGAGCATGGGGCTTTTTCCCGTAAGCACCTATGTCACCTACCTATGCTAATGCAGTAGTAAAGTTCCCTTTTCCAAGTGTTTTACTATTTCGAATTTAATTTCCATGGTGATGGCTTTCCTTTTCTTCAAAGCAATGCTATCAGAAGAATCTGATTTCTACTTGGGAGACAAAATACAGTCCAAAATTATAAAAAAAAGAAGCAAAATAATTTAAGGGAGATGTACTGTAACCATGACCCGTATGTCGATAACACCATAAACCGGGGACCCTCTATATATGCAGAATGTAATATGTGTGTGTGCGTGCGTGCGTGCGTGCGTGCGTGCGTACGTACATACATACATACATACATACATACATGCCACCAAAGTAGGTGTAATTCATGCCAAAGAGAAATGGTTCGATAATGAGTGTAAAAGAACTAAGGAGTGGAGAGACAAATGCTGGAAAAGGTATTAGAGGAGAAAAAACATAAATGCCTGGCAAACCTACAAAAGAGCAAGAAATGACTACCTAAGTAAAAGGAGAGAGGCAGAGAGAGACTATGAGAGGGACATCACCAGGAAGGCTAAAGAAAATCCCAAGCTTTTCCACAGTTTTATCAGAGGAAAACTGAAGGTAAAAGAACAGATTTTAAGGCTAAAGAGAGCGGATGGAAGCATCACTGAGACGGATGAAGAGATCTGCAAAGAATTGAACAAGGAGTTTCAGTCAGTATTTACAGTAGAAAATACCCCACCCCCTCAGATTGCAGAGATAGAAGCTCAAGGGCTGGTATTAGAGAACATCAACCTTACAGCCACATAGGTATGCAAAGCGCTGATGGATTTAGATGTTCAGAAAGCTACAGGTCCTGATGACATATCCCCTCATGTACTTAAAAAATGCGCAAACTCAATATCAGTGGTACTAAGTATCATATTTAAAAAGTCACTGGAGTCAGGGGAGATTCCAAGATGCTGGATGCAGATGAAGAGATCTGCAAAGAATTGAACAAGGAGTTTCAGTCAGTATTTACAGTAGAAAATACCCCACCCCCTCAGATTGCAGAGATAGAAGCTCAAGGGCTGGTACTAAGTATCATATTTAAAAAGTCACTGGAGTCAGGGGAGATTCCAAGATGCTGGATGCGGATGAAGAGATCTGCAAAGAATTGAACAAGGAGTTTCAGTCAGTATTTACAGTAGAAAATACCCCACCCCCTCAGATTGCAGAGATAGAAGCTCAAGGGCTGGTATTAGAGAACATCAACCTTACAGCCACATAGGTATGCAAAGCGCTGATGGATTTAGATGTTCAGAAAGCTACAGGTCCTGATGACATATCCCCTCATGTACTTAAAAAATGCGCAAACTCAATATCAGTGGTACTAAGTATCATATTTAAAAAGTCACTGGAGTCAGGGGAGATTCCAAGATGCTGGAAACAAGCAAATGTGATACCTATCTTCAAAAAGGGAAGGAGGGATACGGCTCTGAACTATAGACCAGTTTCCTTGACCAGCATAGTTTGCAAAGTTATGGAGAAACTACTAAGGAAACATATCTCTCTTCACTTGGAATCCTTCAAATTTTTGTCAGTGAGGCAACATGGCTTCAGAGAAGGTAGATCAACAGTAACAAACTTATTAGAATTTTATGATGAGGTAAGCCGAATCTTACAGGAAAGAGAGGGCTGGGCAGATTACATATTCGTAGACTTCCAGAAAGCATTTGACACTGTTCCACATGGGAGACTTATTAGGAAGCTGCAAGCAATGGCTAGAATAGGTGGAAATGTCTTGGAATGGATAAAAACTTACTTAGAAGGAAGGGAACAGAGGGTTAGAGTAAGACACTCAGTGTCTGAATGGAGAAGAGTTAGTAGTGGAGTTCCACAGGGTTCAGTTTTAGGGCCACTTTTGTTCCTTGTATATGTAAATGACCTACCAGAGTCTGTAAATTCATTCATGAATATGTTTGCAGATGATGCAAAGATTGTGAAGAAAGTAAAAAACGAGAACAATGGTAGAAAACTTCAGGAGGATCTAAATAGTCTGCATGAGTGGTCAGAAAAGTGGCTAATGAAATTCAATACTTCAAAATGTAAGGTAATGAGAATGGGTACAAGTGCAAGAAGGCCCAAGCTTGACTACTCTGTGGCTGGAGTACAACTTCAAGAGACAGAAAATGAGAGAGATCTAGGAGTAAACATACTGGCAGATTTGTCTCCAGAAATACATATAAATGGCATAGTAAGGGCAGCATATGCATTCTTATCAAATGTAAGGGTAGCCTTCAGGCACATGGACAAGGAAATGTTCAGAAATATTTATGTAACCTATGTGAGGCCAAAACTCGAATATGCAGCTACCTTTTGGAATCCACACTTGAAAAAGCACATAGCTAAGCTTGAAAAAGTTCAAAGACATGCCACGAAACTGGTGCCAGAAATACGCAATCTCAGTCATGATGAGAGGCTGAGGGAATTAGACTTACTATCACTCGAAGCTAGAAAATTGAGGGGGGATATGGTGACTCTTTAAATTCCTTCATGGTTATGATAGAGTGGATAGGGATCGATATTTTGATATGGCTGGCTCTAGAACTAGAGGTCATAGTTTGAAGCTTCATAAGAAAACTTCTTTGCAGGATGTAAGGAAATACATTTTCAGTATACGAGTAGTTGATAATTGGAATTCTCTAAGCGAGGAGGTAGTTAATGCTATCTCAATCCATAGTTTTAAGGACAGGTATGATAAGTATCACTAAGTATAAAATGGGACTGATCAGGAGCCAGGAAGATACGAGCTTTGGGCTCTTTCCCGTAAACACAATTAGGTATATACAATTAGGTAAATATATATATATATATATATATATATATATATATATATATATATATATATATATATATATATATATATAGTTCTTGTAATAACGCAAAGATAGGTTCTCAGAAGTGCCGCGTATTGTAATTTTCACGTAATGTAATGAGTCATTTTCGATAAGAAACAATGATAATGGGCATAGATACGTTTCACAACCGTACATGGACACGCTATACCAAAGATATAAGATAAGTAAAACATATTTTATAAGTACATAACAAAGCAGAAAGACCTGTAGTTATTTATATTAACATGCAAATAGTGTACAGTATAGAAGATATACAGATTTAATGTGCAGTAAACAAATTAATGCACTCTATTATGCGGTGGGCAACAGGCATACACTGGGATGTGCATGGTGGCGGTGAGCACGAGGATGTAAACGTTTTGCTGCCTCCGTATCAGCTGATGCACCCTCGCATGCTATTTCCCTGACGATATTATATCGCAAGTTTTTTTTGCTGTATGTTCATAATGCTTTTTTTCCATTCTCTTCATAATATCCGATTGCATTAACCGGTAGAAGAGGAGGAGGATGCGAGAGAACGAACCTCTATCTGCAAACGTTTGCTGCCTTCATATCAACTGATGCACCCTCGCACGCTATTTCCAGGACGATATTATATCGCATGTTTATTTGCTGTTTCTTCTTAATGCTTTTTTTCCATTCTCTTCATAATATCCAATCGCATTAAGCGGTAGAAGAGGAGGAGGATGCCGGAGAACGAACCTCTATCTCCAAACGTTTTCCCGCCTCCGTATCAGCTGATGCACCCTCACATGCTATTTCCCTGATGATATATCGCAAGTTTATTTTCTGTTTGTTCTTAATGCTTTTTTTTCAATTCTCTTCATAATATCCGATCATATAAAGCGGTAGAAGAGGAGGAGGATGCGAGAGAAGGAACCTCTATCTGAAAATGTTTTGCCGCCTCCTTATCAGCTGATGCACCTTCGCATGCTGTTTCCCTGATGATATTATATCGCAAGTTTGTTTGCTGTTTGTTCTTAATGCTTTTTTTCTATTATCTTCATAATATTCGATTGCATTAAGTGGTAGAAGAGGAGGAGCATGGCAGAAAAGTGCCTCCGAGGCGGTTGATTATTTTCTAAAATGAAAATTTGTTTTTCTAATTTTTTTGCATGGGCGTTATTCGTGAATTTCGTGTTTGTTTACTATTATATTTTAGGGGCGTTATTCCAATTTTGCGGATTATAAACACGCGTAAAAGGCGAACTAGGTGTATACAGTATATATATATATATATATATTATATATATATATTATATATATATATATATATATATATATATATATACAGTGTTCCCCCGGTTATTCGCGTTTCTTGGTTCGCGTTCTCACTGTATCGCGTTTTTTTTTTAGATAAATTATTATTTTATTTCATGGGTATATGCAAAAATATTAAAATTAAAAAAAAAATCTCAGTATTTTCATTTTTTTTTTATTGAAAAAAACATATTTCATTATCTAATTGATAAAAAAAAATTTATTTTCCAGCCTATGAATAATAAAACAGTAAAAAATAGCAAAAAACATAAATTTAGATAGATAGATAGATAGATAGATACGTTTATTGACCACCTCTTTTAAAAAGTACAGTATAATCTTTACAAAAGGAATATTTGGTCCAAATTACAATGAATAAATACAATAGATTTTTTACTATCATCAAATAAGTAAGTGAATTTTAAATTAATATACATTGTACTAATAACTGAATGATATACGTTCGTACAATATAACTCACAGTATTGCATTATCCGAAATAGTGTTCGATAGCGTACAATGTATTGGGGTCACAGCTACGTGAGCTAGCATATATATTTATATTTCCAGTAGTTCCATGATTTTATTGATAAAAAAACGTATTTATTAGCCTAAGAATAATAAAACAGTAAAAGATAGTAAAAAACATAAATACTAACAGTATTGCAACATGTAAAATACAATAACGCTATCAGCATTTTGGACAAAGACTCGTTCAGTCTAACTCATGTGTGCGCCGTTCACGTTGTGCTTATTAAATGTTTTGCTTGTGTTCGATAGCGTACAATGTATTGAGGTCGCAGCTACGTGAGCTAGCATATATATTTATATTTCCAGTAGTTTCATGATTTTATTGATAAAAAAAACGTATATCTTAGCCTAAGAATAATAAAACAGTAAAAAATAGTAAAAAACATAAATACTAACAGTATTGCAACATGTAAAATACGATACCGCTATCAGCGTTTCGGACAAAGGCTTCCACCATCTTCCATTGTCTCGCCTCACTCGTGTGCGCCATTCACGTTGTGCTTATTATTATTAATATGTTTTGCTTGTGATTTTTTTACTTGCATATTTTAACCTTTGCAATGCCTCCCAAGCATCCTTCATCTTCTAAGGCTTCTTGTAGTGAGCCTAAGCGGCAAAGGAAAATGTTAACTATTGTAGATAAAGTGAAACTCTTAGATATGTTGAAAGAAGGAAAAAAGTTTGTGGATGTCGGCCGCTATTTTATGTAAACGTAAAAATGATTGTAAAATACTGTACCTATGTATGTCAAGTCATCATCATCTCATTCACGGTAAGTTTTCCTATCACTTTCATAAAAAATTACGTTGCTTGCTGTTATTTATAATGTAAAGGGTGTTTTTTTAACAGTACAGGGAGGGTTTATACAGTGTAAACGTAAAAATACATTAAAATATATATGTACATATAGGCTGATCCTACTCCGCGGATTTCCTGGTTCGCGCCGGGTCCTGGAACCAAACTACCGCGATAAGGGAGGTAACTGTATATATATATATATATATATATATATATATATATATATATATATATATATATATATATATATATATATATATATATATATATATATATACAGTATGCACTATTTATACCATTGCATAGTGTAGTTTCTAATTCTTTAGAAGTATGTTTAAAACTATTCAGTCACCATCATAGATAGATATTGATACTAATATTTATATTAATTATAGACTTCCATGATCTGTAACATACTTCAGTAAAGCTTTATATGTACTTGACACCATAAACATTGAAAGTAGGAATAAATTCCCTGTATGTATTATTAGCCAAGTTGTTATATGATTGAAGTTCGGTCATATATTACATACTTAATTAATATGTATATCGTTGGAAATCGTCCTTCAGGAGGTACTTTATTATATATGCTTTGCTGGGAATAGATTTTTTTTAATCAATAGTTACACTAATGTTAATAATTAAGTATTCCTTCAGTTACGGTTCTTTTTCTATGTCTACATCAATCCTAAATATTCTTGGATATTTGTTACACATCTCTTATCAGCCCTTCACATCTGACAATTCACAAGACTCATTCTTTGTGTCTCTTTGTGGTTCCTTCTTGCCCAGGCTCTATGGGGGCAGTTTTATTTTATAACTTATTGGTCTGTCATTTTATCACACATAAAAAATAAATTGTTGGAGAGCGATGTCTAGTCTTTAGTTAATCCATTAGTTGGTTGTCATTGAAATTATTTTTTCTACTCTTAGAGATGACTTTAGGGTGCCTGTTTTGTGTACATCAATCTGTGCAATGAACTACAGTACTATATATAAATAGCTTATTGAAAGCAAAATGCCACAGTATTAGCTATTTCTTGGTTTGATTTTTTTGGAATTACTGTATATGTATGTTTTGTTACGTAGTGTGATATGAAACTGTTCATTGTTTTTCTTAATGTTCGCAAGCTTATTTAGGGTTTTCTTTTAGTAGTGAAAAATGCACATGGACTTTCACTTGCGACCGCAAAAGTCCTGTTCTTCTTCTTCTTTTAATAGGTAAAACCGTTATGTATGCATAGGGGCTGCGATAGCTCACTGATAAAGCACGCGAGTTGAGAAGTGACAAACCCCAGTAACGCGGGTTCGGTCCCGCCACGGGGCGTTAGGAAGTGCATCCAAAATAATTCCACAACGCCGATATGTTAGTCCCATTCGAATGGACTGATTGTGACTCAAAAACGGTAACCCATAAAGATTTTTTGTTAAGAAAATTATGGCTCATACCGTAACGCTTCCTTCACTTCCACCACACTCTTGAACACAGTTTTGGGACTCTAAAGGTCATAATCTCGTTGACCTTAACGCCACCTCACCGTCATGTCAACCCTGCCATTTCCCTTCCTGTCCAACCACTTCCAGCTTCTGTAATAATAATAATAATAATAATAATAATAATTATTATTATTATTATTATTATTATTATTATTATTATTATTATTATTATTATATAATCTAATTTAGATGCTGAAATTTATTTGGAATAAATTTTAAAAAGTCAGAATTTAAACACGAATACGTTCGCACAGAAACATACACATACGAATACGTACACATACAATACTTGAATACACACACCCCTACAAATGCTCTAATACACACATACCCAACTATATAAACACACGACTTGAAAGCGAATGGCTTATGATTAGATAATGAGTTAATTGTCATTTAATTTTCATTAATTGATATGAACCAATTACGTGTATCACTGACCCTCCTTAGGAATTCTAATCAAAGCATCAGAAAAAGAAAATATTTAATGTTATTAATTAAATAGATTTAGACTAATTAGCCCCTGTATATTGGCCAAGTTCAGAAATTAGTGATCGTTTTATGAAGAACATGTAGAGGGAGAGAAGAGGTTTGTTTGCCGTTTTAGGTAACACTATTAATCGCCTTTAGAATGGGGGTGCACGGACGGGTTGGCGCTGGGGAATGAAGACTAAATGCACAGATAGATGGTATAAGATAATAATATGTAAACACAGAAAGGAGAAAAATACTCAGATATGATACAATTATCATAGCATTTACGGTTTTGTCTTTTTTTTTTCTTTAAACCATTTGACATTCAGATCGAGGAACAGCCATAGGCTATCACAAAGGTAAAAAAAAAAAAAAACATACTCTATGCTAAAGATATATCAATTAAATATAAATTATGGACGAATATAGATTGATTTAATAAAAATATTATATTAAGTAGGAGCCTACACAAGCTATTATATAGAACAGAGTTAAACTGCGTTAGCCATGGAATAAAGTAGAACAAAAGGAAATTTAAAGGTTGACTCCGGAAGGGAATGAGTCCCTTTTGAGGGTCAATCTCACGTAACCATTGTACCAGAACTGAACACTGGAGGAGAGTCAGGAGACATTTAATTTTAAAGATTACTTGTGCTACCTTTATATGATAAAAATGGTTTACATTCATTTTGGAGATTACTTGAGATACCTCTATATAATTAAAACGGTTACTTGAGCTACCTCTGTATGATTAAAACGGTTTATTAGGATTTTTAAACAAATTTAAAGATTACCTGCGATACCTCTCTGATCACAACGGTTTGTTAGGGTTTATTAACTAATGATACCCCTTTTATGTTAAAGAGGTTTGTTAAGATTTCTGAACTAATTTAAAGCCTACTTATGATACCTTTATATGATTAAAACGCTTTCTTTGAGTTTGAAAAAGATAATTTAAAGATTACTTATGATAAGCTCTACATTTCAAATGGTTTATTAGGGTAATGATTATTTGTGACATCTCTGATTAAAACGGTGGGTTAGGGTTTGTAAAATAATTTAGAGATTTCTTGTGCTACCTTTAAATGTTAAAATGGTTTATTAGGGTGTGTCAAAAAAATTAAAGATTACTTGTGATACTTTTATATTAAAACGGTTTACTATGGTTTGGAAAGGTTTATGTGAATTTAATTAATTTGAAACTACTGTAGGTGGTATAATTAGACATAGACGTTAAACGGCACAACAAAGAATGAAAACGTACAGTAGCTATGAATACACTAACAATTGTAGATGGCGACGAAGAGGTAGACCTATAATAAGGACTATGTATTTTACTATTTAAATTTGATTAAAAAAAAAAGTAGGCATGTTTAAACATATTTTGGGTTAGTTGATTATTTTCTGTTGTTTATTTGTGCAGTTTTATAGGAGTTTATCTGCAGGAAAAATGCGTATAAGCTTTTCAATTCACGTTGTTCTTTTACCTAAGAATTTCGTCACGTTGGTCTCTGTCGGGGATTAGTTCTGGAAACCGAACATTTTCAATTTCTGAAAACAATAGCAGGATTTTCTGTTGTCGCGCGATATTTGTTCGCTTCCGGTTTCTTTTGGCCTAGTGTGAGCTTCAAGAATTTGTCCTTTTTACGTCATTCTTTAATGTAATTACCTAATAGTCTACGGGAAAGAGCCCCATGCTCGTAACTCCCCGTCTCCTGGTCGGTTCCAGTTATGTACTTAGTGATACTTAACATACTTGTCCTTTAAACTATGGATTGAGTTACCATTTATCTATCTCCTCTCTCTGAGAGAGAGAGAGAGAGATAGAGAGAGAGAACATTCTGAATTGTCTCCCATGTCTTGCAGGTTATATATAATATTTTTTATTTATATATCTTTAACCTTATCTTCATTGTTCAAATGGTTAACCCAATGATTCCCAACCGGGGTTCCGCCAATTACATGCAATGGCCTGTTCAATTCGATGTACCATGATGGTACAAATAATTATATATGTAATTTAATGATATGCATCTTTTAAATTAATGTTTATTTTTTCTCTTAAAATATTAAGTGATGTTTTCTGAACTTGAATTAGAATTAAAGTCACGAAGCCTTATGATCTTATATTATATTTATTTATAATTAGTCCCAAATCCCTTTTGAAACAACACTAGAGAAAATAGTACATGTTGCAAATGATATCGTAGAGTCTTAAATTGTTTCTGTATTGCATTTACTCTGCCTTGTCCTTAACCTTTTTCTTTTCCTTCGTCTTGGTATTTTCTCGTGCCTGGGCCTTTATTGATGAGGGCAGTTTCTGCCTGTCCCGATGTCACACACACACACACACACACACACACACACACACACATAGGTGTAAAAGAGCTAAGGAGTGGAGAGACAAATGCTGGAAAAGGTATAGGAGGAGAAAAAACATAAATGCCTGGCAAGCCTACAAAAGAGCAAGAAATGACTACCTAAGTAAAAGGAGAGAGGCAGAGAGAGATTATGAGAGGGACATCACCAGGAAGGCTAAAGAAAATCCCAAGCTTTTCCACAGCTTTATCAGAGGAAAACTGAAGGTAAAAGAACAGGTTTTAAGGCTAAAGAGAGCGGATGGAAGCATCACTGAGACGGACGAAGAGATCTGCAAAGAATTGAACAAGGAGTTTCAGTCAGTATTTACAGTAGAAAATACCCCACCCCCTCAGATTGCAGTGATAGAAGCTCAAGGGCCGGTATTAGAGAACATCAACCTTACAGCCACAGAGGTATGCAAAGTGCTGATGGATTTAGATGTTAATAAAGTTACAGGTCCTGATGACATATCCCCTCATGTGCTTAAAAAATGCGCAAACACAATATCAGTGGCACTAAGTATCATATTTAAGGAGTCACTGGAGTCGGGGGAGATTCCAAGATGCTGGAAACAAGCAAATGTGATACCCATCTTCAAAAAGGGAAGGAGGGATACGGCTCTGAACTATAGACCAGTTTCCTTGACCAGCATAGTTTGCAAAGTTATGGAGAAACTACTAAGGAAACATATCTCTCTTCACTTGGAATCCTTCAACTTTTTGTCAGTGAGGCAACATGGCTTCAGAGAAGGAAGATCAACAGTAACAAACTTATTAGAATTTTATGATGAGGTAAGCCAAATCTTACAGGAAAGAGAGGGCTGGGCAGATTGCATATTCCTAGACTTCCAGAAAGCGTTTGACACTGTTCCACATGGGAGACTTATTAGGAAGCTGCAATCAATGGCTAGAATAGGTGGAAATGTCTTGGAATGGATAAAAACTTACTTAGAAGGAAGGGAACAGAGGGTTAGAGTAAGACACTCAGTGTCTGAATGGAGAAGAGTTAGTAGTGGAGTTCCACAGGGTTCAGTTTTAGGGCCACTTTTGTTCCTTGTATATGTAAATGACCTACCAGAGTCTGTAAATTCATTCATGAATATGTTTGCAGATGATGCAAAGATTGTGAAGAAAGTAAAAAACGAGAACAATGGTAGAGAACTTCAGGAGGATCTAAATAATCTGCATGAGTGGTCAGAAAAGTGGCTAATGAAATTCAATACCTCAAAATGTAAGGTAATGAGAATGGGTACAAGTGCAAGAAGGCCCAAGCTTGACTACTCGGTGGCTGGAGTGCAACTTCAAGAGACAGAAAATGAGAGAGATCTAGGAGTAAACATACTGGCAGATTTGTCTCCAGAAATACATATAAATGGCGTAGTAAGGGCAGCATATGCATTCTTATCAAATGTAAGGGTAGCCTTCAGGCACATGGATAAGGAAATGTTCAGAAATATTTATGTAACCTATGTGAGGCCAAAACTCGAATATGCAGCCCCCTTTTGGAATCCGCACTTGAAAAAGCACATAGCTAAGCTTGAAAAAGTTCAAAGACATGCCACGAAACTGGTGCCAGAAATACGCAATCTCGGTTATGATGAGAGGCTGAGGGAATTAGACTTGCCATCACTCGAAGCTAGAAGAGTAAGGGGGGATATGGTGACAGTCTTTAAATCCCTTCATGGTTATGATAGAGTGGATAGGGATCGATATTTCGATATGGCTGGCTCTAGAACTAGAGGTCATAGTTTGAAGCTTGGTAAGAAAACTTCTTTGCAGGATGTAAGGAAATACTTTTTCAGTGTAAGAGTAGTTGATAATTGGAATTGGCTAAGCGAGGAGGTAGTTAATGCTATCTCAATCCATAGTTTTAAGGACAGGTACGATAAGTATCACTAAGTCTAAAATGGAACCGATCAGGAGACTGGAAGATACGAGCTTTGGGCTCTTTCCCGTAAACACAATTAGGTAATCACAATTAGGTAATCACACACACTTTATTGAAGAAAATAAAGCTAGGGTTGTAGACCTGATAAGAAAGCTTGGAGTAGTTTGTGGTCCTGAGGATATTGTAAACATACACCAACTAGGTAAATATTCGAGGGAAGGAAAGCCGAGACCAACAAAAGTAACCTTTGAGAGAGGGGAAACATGTAGGGAAATATTGTTGAGAAAAAAAAGTCTAAAAGACCTTCAAGAATTCAAAGAAGTGTTCATTAGACGATACAGAACACAGGAAGAGATGGGAAAGATCAAAAACTTGTTGCAAGAGGCAAGAAGGTTAAATGATGAAAGAAATGAAGAACAGAAGAAAAATTTTCGTTACAGAGTTCTTCCAGACAAAGGGGAGATAAAGAAGATAATGACAGAAGATCAGGGGATGGGGCCTCGTTAAGATTGTTATACACAAATGCTGATGGATTAGCTGGTAAGGCAGTAGAATTAAAAGATAGGATTCACAACAGTAAGGCAGATATAGTAGCAATTACAGAGACTAAGTTGAGTGAGGACATAAACAGTGTCACAGTTTTTCCTAAGGGCTTCAGAATACTAAGGGTTGAAAGATCTGAGAGGACTGGTGGAGGGATAGCACTGCTCATAAGTGAAAGGATTCAAGTTGAAGAAATAAACTTGGCTATTGAAAGTGAGTTCAAGGAATTTCTTGTTGCTCGCATAAATACTGGGTCAGAGAGCATTATAATAACTGTTGTATACAACCCACCAAGGAACCAAAATAGGCTTGAAGTTTATGAGGAAAGTCATATAGGTACTATTGAAGTCATAAACTCAGTTGTTAACATGGCACGGGGAAAAAAATGTAGGATTTTGATTATGGGAGACTTTAATCATAAAGAGATAGATTGGATAAATCTTGACCCACACAGTGGTGAGGACTCATTCGGGGCAAGATTCCTAGATTGCGTACAAGGGAATTTCCTACACCAACATGTAATGGAACCAACAAGGGCCAGGGGTGGGGATGAGCCATCACTACTTGATCTAGTGTTCACAGATAATTTGTTGGATATTGAAAAAATTGAGTATGAACCACCAATTGGAAAGAGTGACCACTGTGTGTTGTTGATGGAGTATATCATTGAAGATATTCTTCCTGAGAGTAGAGGCACTGAGGACATGAGGAGGAACTATCCGAAAGGAGATTACATCAAAATGATTGAGCTTTTTGCAGTTATTGACTGGAGAACCTTATTTTACAACAAATCTGTACAAGAAATGTATGACATCTTTTGTGAGAAATATGGGAAGATAGTAGATTGCTGCATACCTGTCACCAAAGTAGGTGTAATTCATGCCAGAGAGAAATGGTTCAATAATGGGTGTAAAAGAGCTAAGGAGTGGAGAGACAAATGCTGGAAAAGGTATAGGAGGAGAAAAAACATAAATGCCTGGCAAACCTACAAAAGAGCAAGAAATGACTACCTAAGTAAAAGGAGAGAGGCAGAGAGAGACTATGAGAGGGACATCACCAGGAAGGCTAAAGAAAATCCCAAGCTTTTCCACAGCTTTATCAGAAGAAAACTGAAGGTAAAAGAACAGGTTTTAAGGCTAAAGAAAGCGGATGGAAGCATCACTGAGACGGATGAAGAGATCTGCAAAAAATTGAACAAGGAGTTTCAGTCAGTATTTACAGTAGAAAATACCCCACCCCCTCAGATTGCAGAGATAGAAGCTCAAGGGCTGGTATTAGAGAACATCAACCTTACAGCCACATAGGTATGCAAAGCGCTGATGGATTTAGATGTTCAGAAAGCTACAGGTCCTGATGACATATCCCCTCATGTACTTAAAAAGTGCGCAAACTCAATATCAGTGGTACTAAGTATCATATTAAAAAAGTCACTGGAGTCGGGGGAGATTCCAAGATGCTGGAAACAAGCAAATGTGATACCTATCTTCAAAAGGGGAAGGAGGGATACGGCTCTGAACTATAGACCAGTTTCCTTGACCAGCATAGTTTGCAAAGTTATGGAGAAACTACTAAGGAAACATATCTCTCTTCACTTGGAATCCTTCAACTTTTTGTCAGCGAGGCAACATGGCTTCAGAGAAGGTAGATCAACAGTAACAAACTTATTAGAATTTTATGATGAGGTAAGCCGAATCTTACAGGAAAGAGAGGGCTGGGCAGATTACATATTCGTAGACTTCCAGAAAGCATTTGACACTGTTCCACATGGGTGACTTATTAGGAAGCTGCAAGCAATGGCTAGAATAGGTGGAAATGTCTTGGAATGGATAAAAACTTACTTAGAAGGAAGGGAACAGAGGGTTAGAGTAAGACACTCAGTGTCTGAATGGAGAAGAGTTAGTAGTGGAGTTCCACAGGGTTCAGTTTTAGGGCCACTTTTGTTCCTTGTATATGTAAATGACCTACCAGAGTCTGTAAATTCATTCATGAATATGTTTGCAGATGATGCAAAGATTGTGAAGAAAGTAAAAAACGAGAGCAATGGTAGAAAACTTCAGGAGGATCTAAATAGTCTGCATGAGTGGTCAGAAAAGTGGCTAATGAAATTCAATACCTCAAAATGTAAGGTAATGAGAATGGGTACAAGTGCAAGAAGGCCCAAGCTTGACTACTCGGTGGCTGGAGTACAACTTCAAGAGACAGAAAATGAGAGAGATCTAGGAGTAAACATACTGGCAGATTTGTCTCCAGAAATACATATAAATGGCATAGTAAGGGCAGCATATGCATTCTTATCAAATGTAAGGGTAGCCTTCAGGCACATGGACAAGGAAATGTTCAGAAATATTTATGTAACCTATGTGAGGCCAAAACTCGAATATGCAGCCTCCTTTTGGAATCCGCACTTGAAAAAGCACATAGCTAAGCTTGAAAAAGTTCAAAGACATGCCACGAAACTGGTGCCAGAAATACGCAATCTCAGTTATGATGAGAGGCTGAGGGAATTAGACTTACCATCACTGGAAGCTAGAAGAGTGAGGGGGGATATGGTGACAGTCTTTAAATTCCTTCATGGTTATGATAGAGTGGATAGGGATCGATATTTTGATATGGCTGGCTCTAGAACTAGAGGTCATAGTTTGAAGCTTGGTAAGAAAAGTTCTTTGCAGGATGTAAGGAAATACTTTTTCAGTGTAAGAGTAGTTGATAATTGGAATTGGCTAAGCGAGGAGGTAGTTAATGCTATCTCAGTCCATAGTTTTAAGGACAGGTATGATAAGTATGACTAAGTATAAACTGGAAGCGATCAGGAGACGGGAAGATACGAGCGTTGGGCTCTTTCCCGTAAACACAATTAGGTAATCTCTCTCACACACACACACACACACACACACACACAAAAGTAGCATTTTTTTAGTGCCCTTTATGACCAATTTCACCGTTACCTATATAACTGCGTCTGTTGTGTATGTATGAGTTCATATGTGTATGTCGCGTGTGTATATATTTGCACGACCTTGATAAGACTCTGGATCTATGCATCGTGTGTGTGTAGATACAAAGTGCGGGAAGTAGCCTCGCTACCATGTACATGAGAGAGAGAGAGAGAGAGAACTAGGACTAGATTTTAGTCTAAAGATGGCAGTGTGGTCTAACTCAATAGGTCTTCATATTATCCTACAGGAGGGCTTCATTCGCACTTGCTCACCGTGCTTCTAGCAGCCTGCATCCTCCTGCACTGCCTTCTGCTGTGTCTTACGTTGGTAGTGATTTGATTTTCTGACTATCTGGGTATTCCCAAAATGCAACCAGGTATAGCACGAAATTCTCTTCTTCTTTTACTAAGTTTTTGTTTTGTTTTATTTTTTGTTTGTTTAATCAGAGATCTTTAACATTATGATAAGAGATGTGTTCTGTGACTGAGTTGGAGTTAAATTACATTTGGTTACGTTTTAAAGTGTTTGATTTCATTAATTAAAAATTGTTTGTGTATTTTTCGCTTTACTTTGGTTTGCTCTTTGATTTCTCGTAGAGATTAACCCATTTTTTTCTCTGGTCAATAAAAGATCCAAAACTGAAAATATTAAGACAATTTTGTACTTTAGATATGTCTGTTATATCCGAATATATATATATATATATATATATATATATATATATATATATATATATATATATATATATATATATATATATATATATATATATATATATATATATATACAGTATATATATATATATATATATATATATATATATATATATATATATATATATATATATATATATATATATATATATATATATATATATATATATATATATTGTTACGTATACATGCATACATATGTATATCACGTATTTAGAAGTTTCTTTTTTACACTCATATATTAATATTTTTTTAACGACTGGACTTTTTTCTGGTGTGTGTGTGTGTATATATATATATATATATATATATATATATATATATATATATATATATATATATATATATATATATATATTTTACACACACCTATACTATGTTAAGCCAACCGGAGCGCACATACAAGAGGCAAAAACATGTGCACGTCCAACTCAGCACCTGCCAACTTAACGACCTTGAATGAATACCACCGTAATTTTGAAAGTTTACCGCAGATATCGAAGGCGAATAACTGTCTTCGTGTGGTTTGTCTGTCTGTCTTCTGTCTGTAGTCATCTTAGATGTGTTAATTGTAGACCACTGCTCTCGTTACCCCGTACTCGAGTCATAGAAATCCAGTTTCTATTTCAGTACTACGCTGCCATCTGTGATAATAGTAATAAAACTAAGAGTAAAATAATAATGATGATAATTTTCTACTACTACTGCTACTACTACTAATAATAATAATAATAATGATAATAATAATAATAATTGTTAATTTATGTTGTAAACTTATATAAATGATATGAAGTGGAACCTTCCCATTAAATAGTGCATTGCTTCATACAGGGACTTACGATGCACTTGCGCAAGTGGCTTAGTTGCACAAAAGAAGAATGTGGATGGCATGTGCATGATATTTATACGGTTTTAAATACTTCAGAGAGAGAGAGAGAGGATTTGTCCATGAAGGAAGAGGGTGTGGCTTCCTACAAAGGAAAATATTTGGTTCTTGAATGCCGGTCGGTTGTTTCCTATGTCGCCATGAGAGGTATTGTCGCATTTCATAACCATATTTAGTTAAAACACACACAGACAAAATATCTGATAACATCGTAGTGATCCTATTTTTTCCCCCGATATTTAGTTTTCGTTAATTTTACATAACATGCATACAAACATACATATTCCTATATTTAAGCTCGCTATTTGCTTCTATTTAAAGATTATACTCTCTCTCTCTCTCTCTCTCTCTCTCTCTCTATATATATATATATATATATATATATATATATATATATATATATATATATATATATATATATATATATATATATATATATATAGAGAGAGAGAGAGAGAGAGAGAGAGAGAGAGTAATATATATATATATATATATATATATATATATATATATATATATATATATATATATATATATATATATGGGGGATATAGTAACGGTTTTTAAGTTCTTTCATGGGTGGGGAGCGATATTTTGATATGAGTGGTTCATGAAGTGGAGGTCGTAGTTTGAATCTTTATAAAAAATATCTTCGTTGCAGGATGTATTTTTTTTTTTACTATAAGAATAGTTAATAATTGGAATTTGCTGATGGAGGAAGGAATAAATTCTAAATGCATTCACAATTTCAAGGCTAGATAAATGCTAGTGAGTATGTTATGAACTTACCAGGAGACGGGGAGTTACGAGTATGGGTCTCTTTCCCTTGAGCACTGTCAGGTAAATACTTTCATTTTTGTCCCTTTACTGTGATGCTTATGACAGGAGTCCATAAGGATCGTGAATGGTGCGTGGGGGGGGGGGAAGAGACTCATG
>JAXCGZ010020875.1:70000-102500 GCA_037179515.1 Halocaridina rubra | reverse complement strand
AGACTTATCTGTTAAAAATTATTTTTTTTTTAATGTGAATTTTTTTTTTCTGTAACGAGGAAGAATAAAGTCCAAACATATGATTTCATTTCCACGATATTAGTAATGGTTTGTATTGTCGTAAAGTTAAATGAGATAATGAATTTTCCTGCTGTATTTTTTGTCTTATTGTTACTTTGGGAGGGAGGACAAATAATTGTAAATGAAAGAGAGACAATAGGAGAAATTTGTGTGTGCGTGTGTCAGAAAATTCGTGAAAGGGTATTGCAGAGAAAGAGAGAGAGGGAGATAGAGAGAGAGAGAGAGAGAGAGAGAGAGAGAGTACAGAAAAAGCAAATGCAAAGCAGATAGTGCTTTATATCATATGTGTTTGTGTGTGATTACCTAATTGTGTTTACGGGAAAGAGCCCAAAGCTCGTATCTTCCCGTCTCCTGATCGGTTCCATTTTCTACTTAGTGATACTTATCATACCTGTCCTTAAAACTATGGATTGAGATAGCATTAACTACCTCCTCGCTTAGCCAATTCCAATTATCAACTACTCTTACACTGAAAAAGTATTTCCCTACATCCTGCAAAGAAGTTTTCTTACGAAGCTTCAAACTATGACCTCTAGTTCTAGAGCCAGCCATATCAAAATATCGATCCCTATCCACTCTATCATAACCATGAAGGAATTTAAAGACTGTCACCATATCCCTCCTCACTCTTCTAGCTTCGAGTGATGGTAAGTCTAATTCCCTCAGCCTCTCATCATAACTGAGATTGCGTATTTCTGGCACCAGTTTTGTGGCATGTCTTTGAACTTTTTCAAGCTTAGCTATGTGCTTTTTCAAGTGCGGATTCCAAAAGGGGGCTGCATATTCGAGTTTTGGCCTCACATAGGTTACATAAATATTTCTGAACATTTCCTTGTCCATGTGCCTGAAGGCTACCCTTACATTTGATAAGAATGCATATGCTGCCCTTACTATGCCATTTATATGTATTTCTGGAGACAAATCTGCCAGTATGTTTACTCCTAGATCTCTCTCATTTTCTGTCTCTTGAAGTTGTACTCCAGCCACCGAGTAGTCAAGCTTGGGCCTTCTTGCACTTGTACCCATTCTCATTACCTTACATTTTGAAGTGTGTGAGAAAGAGAGAGAGAGAGAGTGCAAAGCAGATTGTGCTTTATATCATGTGTGTGTGTGTCTGAGAGAGAGGGAGAGTTTACAGTGACGTATTTATGATTGTGACACCAGGACGGTCCAGAAAAAAATAAATCTGCTCTCATCGGGCCTAGACATGAAGAAAACATAAGAGAAACAGAGATGGAGAGTGTTGTGACGTGCCAGATATGAAGGGATAACAAAAGATGTGTAACGAATATCCAAGAACATTCGGTGTTGATGTAGGCATAGAAAGAGAACCGTAACTGAAGGAAGACTTTAACATCGAACTGGCCTGGACAGTCCTTATTAAGTCCAAAAGACCCTTTTATATAGAAAAAGGCAAAAGGAAACGCATGACGTAATGCTTAATGATAAAATCATATAAGAATATATCGAGTATTTTTTGTTGCTCCATTTTTATAAAACACAGACTTCGTTATAAGTCATTGTCATTAAAATGAAGTTAAATACCCTTTGTACTGAACACGTTTCCATACGGACTCGGTGATGCAGCCGCGATCAGAAGTTTGTGACATGAAACGAAGTTTTTTTCTCTTGGTATTAATTAATTTTATGCTTCTGTAGTTTTTCAGTCGCTTAACTATGATGTCAGTTGAAAGGAAATTATAGGTTTTTTATGTCTCTCTCTCTCTCTCTCTCTCTCTCTCTCTCTCTCTCTCTCTCTCTCTCTCTCTCTCTCTCTCTCTCTCTCTCTCTCAAGTGAGTGATAGATTTGTGGAATATTATTATTAATATTATTATTATTATTATTATTATTATAGGATTAATAATAATAATAATAATAATTATTATTATTATTATTATTATTATTATTAATAATAATAATAATTATTATTATTATTATTATTATTATTATTGTTGCTGGTGTGTAATATATAATATATATAAAATATCAATATTTAAAGTAAGGATATAGGAAGTCACTGATTACTAATACCCTGCTGACGTCATCTTGGAAATAAAACATCACTTATAAATACCTTAATAAGTGCATTAGATACCTTTATCATTACTAACCTTAAAAAAAGGGGGGGGGGGTTGCCCTCCTTTACTTTTTTTTTTTTTTTTTTTTTTTTTTTTTTTTTTTTTTTTGCCAGGACAGGCCAAAATAAAAAAGAAATCGACCCTCATCGAGCCTGGGCACGAAGAAAACATAAAGAGAAATAGAGACGGGGAGTCTTGTGACTTGTCAGATGCGAAGGGATAATAAGACATGTGTAACGAATATCCAAGAACATTCGGTGTTGATGTGGGCATAGATAGAAAACCGTAACTGAAGGAAGACTTAACATCGAACTGTCATGGACAGTCTTATTTAAGTTCACAAGACCCTTCAGCTGTAGTATCGCAACGGGCGGTTGACACTCTGACCAGACTATAATTCTACATGAAACTAGTTATTGAAATTATTATCAATCTATGACAAACGTGGACTGGCGTAGGCAGTGGTTAGAACACTCGCTGAAGGAAATGAGAAAGGTATGCTCGAGCTGACTTCGGGGAGTTAGGATGGTCATCCAGAATCCCGAGTTCCAAGTTGCCTGTGTCCACCGCAGTTGGAATGGGGATTAATTGTGATACACATGAAAGGGCAAACAACATGATTGATCTATTCGAAGACATGACCGTACTTAAAATTATTAGACATGAGCCATTAGTTCTTTTATCATGTTACGTAATTTACCTGTGGTTTTATTAGGCGATGTTCCACCGCTCTCCCTCCCCCCCAAGTGTAGTGGGAGAAGGGGCAAATTATTTACTGTAAAAAAAAAAATATTTTTTATCTTATCATTGTGGAAGGGTATATAAATACTCGCAACGGGCCTCCTTTTCCGTCATTTTATGTCGAGGTTTTTAGTAGTGTCACGGATTTGTTTACATTCCTACCCATTCCCCGTGTAATTCCTCGCAGACGACTTTTCCCTACTCCCTGTTCATTCCCCTCTCCTGTTCTGCTTATACAATTCTTAACCCTACTTCCTGTGTTACTTGCTATAAGGCTCAACCCACTCCCTGTGCTATTTAAAAAAAATATATATAATTGTTATTAACTTCATAGTTATCACTGAACTGATATACACGCTTTAAAGGTAAGACTTTATTTATTTTATTTATTTATTTTTATGTGCTACTATTAAAAGTACTTAATTTATTTATTTAATATTTTCTTATGTTTCGGTACCATGTGATTTTAATTAAATTTGTTTTTATCATAAAGTCAGGTATTGAATGGGCCAAAAGAGTCTGTCCTGCAGCTCTTTTACAAACATCAATCTGTCTATATACAAAAGATATAATCCTCAAGCTCTCCTTGTGGGAGGAAAATATAAAAGAAGGGATTCCCAGTCTCCTAGCTTCGCCGCTGTTAGTCGACTTCTATGATACGCAGGGGAATACGGAAGAGGTATTCTTGCCGCCTCTTAGAGGGAATATTGCCAGTTCGGTTAGTCTTAAAAATATGATATGCAATATATGTAATAGTTATCACCTTTCTTTTATGGTAATAATGATAATTATAATAATAATAATAATAATAATGATAATAATAATAGTAGTAGTAGTAGTAGTAGCAACAACAACAACAATAATAATAATAATAATTGGTGTCGGTTTTACGTCACGAACTCCCTTTTCAACTAAGTTTTAGGATGGTTGCCTTCTTGCGAAGGACTTGTTTTGGCAGATGTAATCGTTACCCTGAGTGCATGCCCTTGCTAACTTCAAACCGTTACGGGGCGCGAACCCTCGACCTGACGCCTCAGAGTCGCGGGTGCTACAGATTGAGCCACGGTGACTACAATAATAATAATAATAATAATAATAATAATAATAATAATACATCAAAATGCCGGAAGTGTCGCTAAGCAGAGATACAAGGTACATGACAGGATCGCTTGGGGAATGGGTAGGGGTAGGGGTGGACAAAGAATGAGGAAGTTTATATAAGGATTTTTTCTTTTTTTTTTACCGAGGAGGAAAGAGAGCAGCAATAGAGTAAGGTTAACTGGAATCTCTCTCTCTCTCTCTCTCTCTCTCTCTCTCTCTCTCTCTCTCTCTCTCTCTCTCTCTCTCTCTCTCTCTCTCTCTCTCTCATTTATCTCAATTGTAAAATAGTGAAAATATTTTTCTTTTAACCTGGATTCTCTTTCCTTTCGCCGTAAGATATCACCCCCTTTTCTTTTCTATCACTACTACTTCCATCGCTGCTCTGATGAGTTGGTAAGTTGCATCCCTCCCCCGCTGGCGAGGCCACGTAACAGGCCTCATTTCACAGGTACTGTGTGGAGAGATTTGTAGGTAACGGTTTGGTTGGTGCAGCGTCTGCTTCTTCCCATCCTCCTCCAGACTCTGGAACTCTCTTCCTCCTGCTGTCTTTCCTAATTCTTATAGCCCATCTTCCTTCAAGAAGCGGATCTATCTCCATATCAGGGCCTAGTCATGCCATATCTATAGGTCCTCAATACTTTGACTATTGTTTCAGCCTATCTTTTCCTATTGTGTATCATTCCCTTATTTCTGCCTTGTCCTTAACCTAATACTTTTTTCGTCATAATGTTTTCTTTGTGCCCGGGCCTGATGAGAGCAATCTTCTTGCCTGTTCCGGTGTCATATTCATGAAAAAAAAAGTAGTTATATATCTGTCTAGCTATTTGTCTGTCTGTCAACCATTTTACCTTACTATATGTTTCTTTTAGTCCAGGTAGGTATGTATGCAAGTTAGCGTGTATGTGTGTATGTATGTATATATGTATGTATGAGTATATAAGAACTTGTGTATGTATATACATTAAGAATGCATTAATATATATATATATATATATATATATATATATATATATATATATATATATATATATATATATATATATATATATATTATATATATATATATATATATATATATATATATATATATATATATATATATATATATATGTGTGTGTGTGTGTGTGTGTGTGTGTGTGTGTGTATACATATATGTATATATATATATATATATATATATATATATATATATATATATATATATATATATATATATATATATATATATATATATATATATATATGTGTGTGTGTGCATTTCTGGAGACAAAGCTGCCAGTATGTTTACTCCTAGATCTCTCTCATTCTCCGTCTCTTTGAAGTTCTGCACCTCTTATTGAGTATCCAAGTTTAGGCCTTTTCCCTCTATTTTTTTTTTTTTAGTTATTCAGATAACTATACATGGGGACATGGGCACTCCCAGTCATATTGCAGTTGATAAACATTGCAGTCTATTTGGTTATGTATAAATAACATATTAATAGAATTTGCAATTAATTTTAAATATCTTCCCATTCTCATTAACTTACATTTTTGAATATTGAATTTCATTATCCTCTTTTCTGTCTCTGTATGTGTAATTACCTAATTATTCTTACGGGAAAGAGCATCATGCTCGTAACTCCCCGTCTCCTGGTCAGTTCCATATTTGTACTTTGTGATACTTATCATTCTTGTCCTTAAATCAATAGATTGCCTATTTTTTCACCCTCTATAATTTTATTTTGTACTCTCATTACTTTACTCACTTTTCATATATCTATTCACATAAGCATTTCCATCCTTTTCTTATTTTTCATCTTTGGTTCATTACTTATATCTGCAGTAAGACTTTAAGCACAGTATCTTATTTGGCAATCACTTTCTGCTATGTTAAGCCAGTCATTGTACATGGGGATGCATGCAGGTATTATGCAATGTACAATTCTTGTATATTAAGAGGGTATCCAGCACCAAATGTATATATATTTACATCTCTGTGTTTTATGAGTCTTCTTTAAATGCACATATGAAGCTCATGATAATAATTGCATTATATCATTTGTGCATGACCTATGCTAAAACCAGAAATAAGTAAATTTAATTGCATACATTAATTTTTTATGAGCAAGAGTGTAATAATGAACCTTAAGCAGATCTGGGAGGCCCGATTGGCACACTTCCCCATGTAATGTTTTAGATCCATATTAAAAAAAAATATGGATTGAGTTAGCATTAACTACCTCCTCGCTTAGCAAATTCGAATCATCAACTACTCTTACACTAAAAAAGTACTTCCTTACATCCTGCAAAGAAGTTTTCTTACTGAGCTTCAATAAGTGACCTCTAGTTCTAGAGCCAACCATATCAAGATATCGATCCTTATCCACTCTGTCATAACCATGAAGGAATAAACCATCACCATATCCCCCTCATTCTTCTAACTTCGAGTGATGGTAGGTCAAATTCCCTCAGCCTTTCATCATAACTGAGATTGTGTAGTCCTATTTCTGGCACCAGTTTCGTGGCATGTCTTTGAACTTTTTCCAGCTTTACTATGTGCATTTTCAAGTGTGGACTCCAAATGGGGGCTGTATATTCAAGCTTCGGCCTCACATAGCTTACATAAGTATTTTTGAACATTTCCTTGTGTATGTGCCTGAAAGCTACCCTTACATTTGCTAAGAAAGCATTTTCTGCCCTTACTGTGCCATTTATATGCATTTGTGTGTGTTCGTGCACACGTTATCCACAGTAATGTTACTGTCTTCAGCTTAAAATTCTTTTTTATTCTTTATTGCCATTCAAGGCTATTTGGGTATACTGGGGATCAGCCGGGAGCAATGGGAGTTGCTGAGGTTAGGGCTATTTAGGTTAGGGTTTTTTAAGTGAAGATTGTTGAGGTTAGAGATGATGCAGTTAGGACTGTTGAGGTTAGGGATACTGAGGTTAGGACTGGAGAATAGAGCTGTTAAGGTTGGGGCTGTTGAGGACAGGGATGCTGAATTTTTGGTGCTGAGGTTTGGCATGCTGAAGTTGGGGTTGTTGTGGTTGGACATTAAGGTTGCTGAGGCTGGGCATTAAAGGTTACTGAGGTTGAGTGTGCTGTGGATGGTAATCAGAATTGGGGTCTCAAAGGTAATAAAATATCTTTAATTAACCTTTTTTTCTGGGAACAGGAAATGGTTTTATAGAAAGAGGTCTACATGTGTGTGAGTGTGTGTGTTTGAGTGAGGTGTATGCCCACATGTGTGTATGTGTTTAGAGTAAAAAGATAACCAGTTTTGGAAATATGTATGTCCATTATTAATGTTGGGGTGCTTACTTGCTTATATACATACATACGTACATGCATACCTGCTTATATACATACATACGTACATGCATACATGCAAACATTCGTAATATTGGGATGTATACATAGATTCAGTAGACTCCTATACATATATATACAAACTCAAAACATATTAGATAAACAGTTATATAGAATATATAATGGAAAGTAGTGGCGTTTGTTATCTTCTTGCCCCTGCCCCATCATCAGCAAGCGTAATAACTAAGCCTATCAAGAATAATAATATATAGACTGCAGACCTGCCCTGCCGCTCTGCTCCTTTTTGGCGAAATTAGTAGATCTGATTACGTGAACACTTTGAGTTATAGGATTTATTATCACTGGTAACAGATATATTTCAGTAATGAATTGATTAATTAAATTAATTTGTTGAGAGGAGGACGCAGAGCGGCAGGACTTGTTATAGTTTTCCTTTTAGATATCTAGAATTATGTTTTATCGTTCTATCTATCTATATTTCTTTAAGTTTTCTATATATCTGTAACTATGTCGCTTAATAATTCTGTTAGTTATTCAGATTATGTATTTGTTTATCTGTATAATAATAATAATGATGATGATAATGATAATTGCAACTCCACCACCAACAGGTTATTGATTTTATTATTATTATTATTATTATTTTATTATTGTTACTAGTTTCTGCTGAGGGAACGCGGTTAGAATAATTCCTCCTTGTTCCCCTGCGTGTCGTAAGAGTCGACTAATTTGGGCTTAGCGAGGGCACTGGAAATCCCCTCCTCTGTATTTTCTCTTCCCAAAGAGTCACTGTATTTTCCCTTTTATTCAGCCACTCTCCTTATAAGGGGAAAAATGGCTTTTGTATACAGATAATATTAATAATAATAATAAGAATAAGAATAAGAATAATAATAACAATATTATTATTATTATTATTATTGTTATTATTATTATTATTATTATTATTATTATTATTATTATTATTAAGCATCTCGAAAATGTCGCAAATTTCTGTGTAAGTGTGACTTGTATATTTCTGACTATTTAAATCACTTATCGGTGAATGTGACCCTGGCATCGTTGGCATCCGTATCTTGTGGCCTCACCCATTTTTCCTTATCCTTATCGCTTAATCTCTTAATCACGGAGGACGTAATGACAAATATTGATGCGTCAATACCTCACACCTGATGAAAAGTAAATACACAGGACTTATGACTATTAGATAAGTATAGACAAATACATATATTGGCTACAAAGGGTTAGAATAGGTTAGGTTGTAATTTTGACGGAAGAGGACGCAGGGGATAGGACAATACGGAGATGATTGATTGGTTGTGGCTACCTTTGATACAAGAAAGTAGACTAAGATGGTATGGTCATGGCGTTAGGAGGGATGAACAGTATGTTGGGAGGAGGGTGATGGAAATGGATATACAGGGTAGGAGAAGGAGGGGGAGACCAAAGCGTAGGTGGATGGATTGCACCAATGACGACCTGAGGTCTAAGGTTTGTTGGGTGATGAGGTATGGGACAGAAACAAATGGAGAACACTGGCCAGAAACATCGACTCCACATAAAAGTGGGAAAAGATGTAGACGAAGAAGAAGAAGATCTGTTAGCTTCTTCCATCAGAGGTAGCCGCAACCGATTAATCATCTCCGTATTGCCCTATCCCCTGCGTCCTCCTCCGTCACACTACACACCATCACATCCTCCCATTCCACATCTATAGCCTCTTGATAGGCTTGCCCCCTTCCCGTCTGACAGTTCCATCTTGTCCCCAAGCCGCCTAAATTGATTAGTAAATGACAGAATATGACATACAGTGATTATATCAACGGGTTAGGTTGGTTACAATTGTAAATGCCAAATTATCATGATTCTGCAGTATAAAGTGAACGCAGTTTTATGAACATATGTGCACTTTTACATATTTATTTACATAATTTGTACATAGTTTGTACCTATGTGAAACCAGTCTTCATTCTAAATAAATATTTTCATATGTACATTTTACATATGCACATAAAAGATTAAGCAATATAATTGCGTACACTAAGAATATATATATATATATATATATATATATATATATATATATATATATATATATATATATATATATATATATATATATATATATCCTTGCTCAGGTAAATTTTTTTTTATATAGCTTAGGTAACCGGGGTCTGACAGACCCGAAAAAATATAAAAATAAAATACTTCTGTTTGCTCTATTGAAGTAGAAATTGATACAATTGCTGTTTATTACCTCTTCTTGCCGCTAATGACAATATTTTTAACTTTAACTTAAATTTTTTTTTATGGAATTAAATGAAAAATAAGGTGAATTTTGTGTATTCTTAATGTGGCGTCTGCCAAGCCAAAGTGAAACGTCTACTCCTGTTGTTATCTATCGTCTTCAGTAGATCCATACCACAGAGCTATCTGTATGGAGAAGGAGAAAAAAAGGAAATGAAAAAAAAAAACAGTGTAATTAGGGAAGATTTTATCGTCATTATCAAAGAATATATCCATTGCTTCTCACATACTATATTATGTGTATTTAGTGCTCCCTTTTCTTCTGAATAGATGTTATAGGACATTTAAAAAATAAGAATTATTGGTAGTCAGTGAAAATTTTTTATCATACCTGGCACTAAATGCAGTCATTGCAGGTAGGGGTGGAATGCTCCAAACACACTGGTTGCCGACAGTGTAAACACTGGTACTTGCTCTTCCTATCACTTTTGTGGGGTCACAGGACACACCGTTTCCTCGCAGCTGATTGTGTTGCCTGCCTTTGTGGAACACTGATGCCGATAACTGTATTAATAGTCATCTGCATGGACAGTTGCATGCTTGGCAGAACATTCTCTCTTTAGCACAAGGTCTGATCAGTTCTTCTACCAACTTCACCATGTATATACGGCGAGGAAGCTGCACCTGTCCCTTGCGTTTCATCATATCCTTGTAGATTACCCAGGAGTTAACTCTTCGAGCATTGATGAGGCCGTAGAATATGTACAATGGCCATCTTTTAGTCATCGGACTTCATGAATACCTCGCACACATTTGGTCAAACGTATCAATCCCTCCTTTTGTCATGTTATAAAACTATGGGTTCAGGTTTCCCATTAGCTTCAACTACAGGTGTGTGGTGCATGGAAAAAATCAATTTCACCAACTTTGTTTTTGTCTTGTCTGGCCAAAAATACATGAAGGTCACATTCTTGTCAAAGAGGAATGCAGTGCAACCTGTTTTAATGAGCTGTTTGTCAGTCATCATTGCTGGTACTATTCTTGTCTAAGTGCAATGCAGTGCAACCTGTTTTAATGAGCTGTTTGTCAATCATCATTGCTGGTACTTCAGGTTTATTGCTCCTAAATGTTCCTATATATGAAATGCCATAATTGTTCAGCAGGTCACTAACCAATATATAAGAAGAAGAACAGTTATCTCCTATTATATTCCTGTTGGTATTTTTGAAGGGCTCTACCAACTGTGTTGTAATGAAGTGGCCAAGATTCATACCAAGCAGTGGCTTGGAATGTTTTCCAAGGTATGGCATGGCTCTGTGCATATATTTTGACTCGCTGTCACACACCATTATGAGCTTCAGCCCATATTTTGATGGCTTATTGGGAATATACATGCAGAAACTGCATCGTCCCCTGAACCAAGTAGCTGTTCATCTAGAGTAATGTGTGGGCCGGGAGTATATCCAGAATTGCATTTCTCAATGAACAGGTCCCAAACATGTCTGATTGAGGCGAATCTATCAGTTGCCTGCCTCTCTTGCCGCGTATTTGGATCATCAAATCTTAGACAGTGTAACAGAAAGCAAAACCTACGCTCTGACATCGCTGCACGATGTATGGCGTGATCGTAACGCTCATTAAACATTTCATCTGTGCTGGCATGGTTGTCTTCTTGGGCACCAGAAAAGATCAGAACACCAGTAACTGCCAATATCTCACTGAAGATAGGCTTGTCTACAGTTGCTCTTTTCTGAGAATACTTTTCTGCATTTTGAGGAATGTTGATGTTGGTTTATGTCATAACTTCATTAATTAATTCATCTGAGAAAAAGTACTGGAAGCAGTTTTGTGGAGTAGGGTCAAATGTATGTCTTCTTGCTGATGACATGTCCATGGCTGGCATCAGATTACGCCTTGTTGTTCTGGTTGAGGAACCACTTAGGGGCTTTGTTGACCAAAGATGACCATTCCATCCTTTGATTTTCGTCTCTGTGTATTTCACAAGGAAATGTGATTGGGACGTATATATAATTCTTCATTAGGAATTGAACGCAGACTGTTTACAATATCACTTCGTAATTCTACATCATTATGTATAGACACTTTTTTATTATATATATGTACTTTTTACGTACTTTATTTACCTAAATAATTCTTTTCGGCAAAGTACATTCATTATATGCATATGTTCACATGTTACATATATACCTACGTAATTCTGCATTATGTATACTTTTACTTACATAAGTATACATAATAAATTACACTCGCAATCAGTGTATGCATATATATATTGCACATATGTACGTACATAATTCTGCCTTTTAAAAAGTGCACACGCGTTGTAATTATGTACATACTGTATCTCCATTTTGTACTTAATTGTCTGCAGCTGTTTCACCTGTTGGTTGGCTTGAACAGGTGTTCATCCTAAACACACGCATGTATTCCGCATTACTGGTGTGTTTGAATGAATACCTGTTATGTGTAATTTTCTGTTTATTTTTTTTTATTAAGTTTTATTTATTATTTTAAGTTAATTTTAGCTGTAGTTTAAGTTATTATTATGATTATTATTATTAGTTTTGTTATTATTATTATTATTATTATTATTACTGTTATTATTATAATTATTATTTATATTATTATTATTATTATTTATATTATTATTATTATTATTATTATTGTTGCTATTATTATTATTATTATTATTATTAGTAGTAGTAGTAGTAGTAGAAGAAGTAGTAGTAGTAGTAGAAGTAATAGTAGTAGTGGTAGTGGTATTATTATTATTACTATTATTATTATTATTGATTTTTTTTATTCTAGTGATTAAGTTTTTATTATTATTATTGTTATAATATTTCTTTATCTTTTCTTTTCAGGTAAGTTGTAGAAATTAAATGTTCCTGCCTCATGTAAACAAGGTAAGAGAGACGTACATACAGACAAACAAGGAAACATACAGACACATACATACTTGAAAATTTGTCTGAGTTGTATATATAAAAATCATAAATATTGTTTAGTAAAAGAAACATCTGTAGAAGGAATTTTGAAACTAGGAATTATTAAAATATATGAATGTTTGTTCCCCAAAGAAATATTTTAAGTTGGGGCTTCGGTATTTAGTTCTCTCTTTTATTTAACGTCCTCTCTGGTTCCTTGCTTTACTACTAATCATTCACTTTTTTAATCGTATTATTATTATTATTATTATGATTATTATTATTATTTTTCCTACTACTACTACTACTACTACTTGTTTTTCCTCTTCTCTTTCCTCTTTTTATTTTTTCTTGATGCAAAGAGGTAATGTTCAGGGTAACCTTGTACCACTGGCTGAGGACAGACACACTACCACCTTGCCTACGCTGAAAGTGAAAGCATTTCTCTCTCTCTCTCTCTCTCTCTCTCTCTCTCTCTCTCTCTCTCTCTCTCTCTCTCTCTCTCTCTCCTCTCTCTCTCTCTCCTCTCTCTCTCTCTCTCTCGAGCTGTGATTTGTTAATAATCGATATATTTTAATAATAATAATGATAATAATAATAATAATAATAATAATAATAATAATAATAGAGTGCGATATTTACTCCTCCACCTTCTTCTTCTTCTTCTTCTTCTTCTTCTTCTTCTTCTTCTTCTTCACTACATTTTAATAATTCTATTTCCTTCTTCATTGTTTGTTTTTTTCCTCTTTACCCTCTTATGTTCCCCTTCGTTTTTGTATCTCTCTCTCCTTCTCCTCTTCTATTTCTTCCTCTATTGTTTATCTCCTAATTCTTTCCTCAGATTATGTCACTGCCTTATTATCTCTTTACAGTTTTCGTCTGTTTTGTTTTTATATTCACCTTTCCTTTTTCATTTTCCCTGTTTCAGTTTTTGGCATTTTATTTCTTGTCCTTAATTATTTGGTTTCTTCCCTAAGCTTTTAATCATATTCCTGCTCATATCTTTCTCTCTCTCTTTGTCGCCATAACACCTGCTCTTTGTCTTTTTCTTATCTCGTGCTCTTCCTTTGTTTTTATCATTTAGCTTGTTATCCATGTATTTAATGACATATCATCATATTGTTTCCGCGTTTTTTCCATTTCTGTATTCTCTCATATTTTACTTTTTATATTGGTTTTCTTGCTATCTCCTCTTCCAATTCTTCTGCTTAATTACTAGCTTTTTATCTAACCTTTTTCCCTTTACTTTTTTTTTAGGTTCTCATTTACCTTCTTCTTAACCTTTTGGGGGGTAATTTTGGCGTGCAGTCTGTGCAACTGATTCTCATTTTGAATTTTAAAGGTTTTAATGGTCGTCCTTAACGGTTTTCCTCCCATCAGAATTGTTTAAACAATATCAGTTTGTGGTTTTAATGTGAAGTTTCTCAGGTTTTTATTATCAGCAGCAGTGAGTTTTAAGTTCATAGAAACTGAGGTTTGATAAAGAATATTTTCCGTATTTATATAATACAATACTCTCCTCTCTCTCTCTCTCTCTCTCTCTCTCTCTCTCTCTCTCTCTCTCCTCTCTCCTCTCTCTCTCTCTCTCTCTCTCTCTCTCTCTCTCTCTCTCTCTCTAAGGATTCCCCATAATATTCTTCAGCTGTGTATCTGATCCTCATTTACTGAGAATCTTTCGCTTCTTTTATGTATTTATAGTCCTGAACTGCTGCTATTCCTAATTGCTACCATGGTTACTCATGATTACGGTCTGCAGAACTCCTGTAGGATTCCTGTAGGCATCCCATCTTCCTCCTACCTCCAGTCCCTCTCGGCAGACTTTCCCTTGATCGACTTGGGTCGCTGTGTCTCACTAGCCTCTTAGTGCATGGTATTGTTGTTTGAATTAGAGTTTTACGGTCGGGTGTAATTTCTGACACCAGCCTTGGAAATATGCATCAAGTCAAGCTGTCTTGCTCGTCCCAGTGGCTGCATAGCTCTCCTTTATCGCCTATAATTGTCAAAATGAATGCATGTGATTACCTAATTGTGATTACCTAATTGTGTTTACGGGAAAGAGCCCAAAGCTCGTATCTTCCCGTCTCCTGATCGGTGTGTGTGTCCGAGTGTATGTATGTGTGTGCACGCGTGTATTTTTTTTTACTGTGACACCAGGACGGGCCAAAAAAAAAAAAAAATAAAATAAAATATATATATATATATATATATATATATATATATATATATATATATATATATATATATATATATATATATATATGTATATATATATATATATATATATACCCTCACCAGGCCCGGGTACGAAAACAATCATTGAAACAGATATGGGGAGTATTGTGACTTGTCAGATATGAAGAGATAATTAGACACGTGTAACGAATATCCAAGAATATTCGGTGTTGATAGAAAGAGAACCGTAAATGAAGGAAGACATAACATCGAACTGTCCTGGACAGTCTTATATAAGTCCACAAGACCCTTCAGCTGTAGTATCGCAACGGGCGGTGGGGCCATGGGCCAACCTACTACATATAATGTATGTATGTACAGTGTGAATGTATATATTTATAAATATTTTTAGTAACAAAAGAATTTACTGTACTTAAAGTAGAAAATGATGAGGCTGGACGTCTCAAGTATATTTTTAAGGAAATAGCGTTACATGTTTTTGGTGACTTTCACGGTCAACGAGATCGTCCGATCGTCTGGTTGTTTGACCTCTTGGCGCCATAGCCAGTCGCCAGAGGGTGTGAGATTCATTTTGGACTGGGCTGAGATTCCTTTGGAACATTTGTTTTACCTTTTTCCAGTTCTTTTTCTTTTCTTTATAGACATAAGGGGCATTATTAGTGTTCAATATTTTACGCCAAAAGAAAATTCGAACTATAACTACACTAATTTAACCTAAGCTAGTTCAATTTATTCAAACCGAACCGAATCTAACTTAACCTAACTGAACCTAACCTATTGTTTTTATTATTTTTCCGTACACAAGGATTTTAATTCATGTTTATTTCGGGTTATTGCTTACATCATATATATACATATATATATATATATATATATATATATATATATATATATATATATATATATATATATTATATATATGTGTGTGTGTGTGTGTGTGTGTGTGTGTGTGTGTGTGTGTGTGTGTGTGTGTGTGTGTACTTTATTTATTTATTTATTTTTTGCACAAGAGTTGCGGAACGGGCTCGTTTAGGCCCTAATTAAGCTCAAGCCCAAGAAGATACTATTCCACATGAACCACACACCTAATGTATATGGTTTAACTGTATATCCAGTAAGTATACATTGTATCCGTGGCGTAATGGGTTACAAACTAGTCTGTTGTACCAAATGACCTAAATTTCCAGTGGTCTGTTGACTCCTATCCCCTGACAACTTAGCAGGTATAGTGAATACGCAAGAATAGGAGACCATTGTCTTTTTTTCAAAGTTAGGTAAGTTTAAGTTAGGTTAGAATTTGAGCTTGGCCTTCATCAATTGCCATGAACTAAAGATTGCGGACCCCAGCCTTACCCCAACTGAAGAATTAGGACCTGTAAAAATATCAGGTCACAATTATTTCAGGAGCTCCAAAAATTTAAGTGATTAAAAAACTAAATATTAATGCATAACAATAGACATAAGGAAGATTAATAAAATATACAAAAGAATAAAGAGTTAATGAAAAAATAGAAACAAATTAATACATAATTAACAAATGAAAAATGATGATTAAAATTTTAAATTATAAATAAATCGAAATAGAATTTAAAATAAAATAAAATATGAATATTAGTAAAGTTAGTAGAGTTAACTTAATAAACACTACCTATAAGTAAATATTAAAGATTATATATATATATATATATATATATATATATATATATATATATATATATATATATATATATATATATATATATATATATATATATATATATATATATATATATATATATACTGTATATTAAAATATTTAAGGATACCTTTGATAAAATTCTCTTTCATTCTCAACCTACATCGAGGTCACACTTGCTCACGGTGCATGAGGTCAACTTTTGCAAGTGAGGTCACTCAACCACTTCACCTAGCTAAATCTCCCCCCCCCCTTACTATCGCGAATAAGGTCAACCAGCTACATTGTTTGAGGTCATCAATGCATGACATCAGGTTTTTAACTTTTTGCAGTCATATGCATCACGTTTGGAGTATTTGTAGCAATGTGTACTTGCCTTTTATTTGGGAAACACAGCACAACTGAAGCAGGGGATGGTGGACTGTTTGCTGTAGTCATCTGTCACGATGAGGTCAAATTCTTGCCATTATTATTAAATTGTTGTAATTCGATGTTTATCATCAGCTTTTTGCTTGGAAAGAAATATCACTAATTTTACTCCCTTCAGCATTTCTGAGAGACTGACAGGAATAAGTCTTTTATGGAAATTTACTTATGCTTTTCGTGTGTGTGTGTGTGTGTGTTTTTTTTTTTTTTTTTTTTTTTTTTTTTTTTTTTTCCTCAAAAAAATTGCAAACAATATTTTGTGGAACTAACGTGTTCTGATGCGTTCCGAAGATTATTTTTGTGGAGTTACATTTTTTGGACTGTGTGAACTATTTTGACATTTACGTATTCTGAAATAGTATGTTTCTTTATAAGTGTGACACTAGGACGAGCAAAAGCAATTGTCCTTATCTGGCCAGGGGACGAAGAAAACATATATTCGGCAAAGAGAAGCAGAGAATGGCAGTGTTGCGACTCGTCAGATGTGAAGGCATTATAATAGATGTGTAACGAATATCAAAGATTATTCGGTGTTGATGTAGGCATAGAAAAATAACCGTAAACAAAGTTATTATCGCGCTAAAAATTATTATTCTGGAAGTTGCTTACTCAGGAGAGCTGATTTATTTATTTTTTTATTTATTTATTTATTTTGTGAAATTACGAAATTTAAAATAATAATAATTATAAAAATAATAATAATAATAATAATAATAATACTATATATATATATATATATATATATATATATATATATATATATATATATATATATATATAAATTTTCTAAAGCGAAAATATTTTAATATTTATAACTGTTAAACAATAGATGTAAAAATTGACCAATCACCAATGCCACGTCACCATGACGTAAGCCGTGTCACGATTCTTATATCTGAATCGTGCGGTCGAGAGAGAGAGAGAGAGAGTAGAATGATATGTATATAGATTAAAAAACGTAAGAATGTATTAAATATTTTGCTTATGGCCTTTTAATAATAGTAATAATAATAATAATAATAATGATGATGATGATTATCTATCTATATTTATATGAGCCACTTTCCCCTTATAAGAGGAGTGGCTGAGCCAAGGCAACATACTCTTGACTGTTCGGGAAGAGAAAATACAGAGGAAGGGATTCCCAGTCCCCTCGCTCCGCCCCATGTTGTTGACTCTTATGACAAGCACGAGAACACGGAGGAAGTATTCTAGCCCCCCTCCTTCAAGGGAAAAATAATAATGATAATAATAATAATAATATTGATAATAATAGTAATATCAAAAGTAATGGAGAAAAAAATATCTCCTCCACCTCCTCTTCATCATCATCATCATCATCATCACCACCTTTATCATCATCATCATCATAAATTTATTATTATTATTATTATTATTATTATTATTATTATTATTATTATTATTATTATAGATATAATATATGAATGCTCATTTATATGCTTATGCACATGCACACTCACACCAGCGCACACAAACACACACATACTAATACACAATGGTCGGGGGGGAGAGGTGGTAAAGGGTTTTTTTTTTTTTTTTTAATTAGATAACTGTACATGGGGACATGTGCACATGGGCACTCCCAGTCATATTGCAGTTGATAACATTACAATCTATGTGGTTATGTATAAATAACATACTAATAGAATTTGCAATTAATTTTAAATATCATAGCAAGTAATTAATAATAAAATATAGTGTAATAATTGAAGAGTACTTGAAGAGTAATCATTGTGACAATATTTTCAATAGCCCTTGTTGAGTGCTATCATTTAAATTACATTTCATTTTTCAACAGTACTACTGCAGACAATTTGAAGCAGATATAGAATAACAATTTTCAGGTTAGAATAATAAGTAGGTACATACATATATATATACACACACACACACATATATATATGCATGCATTAATTAGATGAGCAATAGAAATACCACTGGGGCTTCATAGCCATACATATCAAGGAGAGAGAGAGAGAGAGAGAGAGAGAGAGTTTGTGGTATTCATTTCAGTTTCTGGGGGAAACTAAAGCAAGACTCCAGAGACCTCTTGACCCTTGTATCAGGTCTGGATAATAAAACTCAGAATATGGATAGAGAAATCAAAGACAGAAATGAGAGTAAGGTAAAGAAAATGACACTATAAGAGATTATAAGAAATTTAGAGGAGAGTAACAAAGCACAAGGGGAAGAGTGAAAAAGAACTAGGAAAAATGAATAAAAAAGCTGGATTGGGAAAAGAGAGAAATGAAGGTTAGAATTTCAAAATAAGATAACAAATAATTGAATGATAGCCAAAATGAATTAAATGCTAGCACACTCCTCTTTTATGAGAGATATGACATACAGCTTGGAATACCTAGACAGGAAAAAAAAAATTCCAGTTTAGAAGAGATTTTCACGAGGTGAATATAGAACATGAGAGCATTGCAAGCTCTCTTGCAGATGCAGTGAAGAAAAATATGGCAGAAAAAGAGGCAGTGAGGGAGGTGTTACTGGAATTTGTAAATACATTCAATTACAAAGAAACAGTGCTAGAAAAAATGAGAGATGTGATTGAAAGCCCGAATCCACTGATAAATTGATGATAATCTCAGGCTTAAGTAAATCTCAAGAGTCAATATGGCAGGAGAGACATGAACATAATAAAGCTAGAGTTTTTGACCTGATAAAGAAGCTAGGAGTATTATGTGGTCCAGAGAATATCATAAACTTTCACCGAACTGGTAAATACTCTAGGAAGCGAAAGGCAAGAATAATGACAGTAACCTTTGAGAGAGGGGACATATTAATAGATTATTGATGAGGGCACAAAACCCTAAAAGATCTTCAAGAATTTAGAACAGTGTTTATTAGACATATAGTACACAGGAAGAGATGGAAAGGTTCACACATTTGTTTTAAGAAGCTGAAAGGTTCATTGAGGGAAGATATGAAGAAGATAAGAAAAATGTTTGTTGCAGGGTTTTTCCAGCCAAAAGGTTAGTAAATAAGATAATGCTAGGTAATCAGGGAATGCAGACTCAATAAAATTGCTGTACACTAATGCTGCTGAGGAAGTAGAATTAAATGATAGGACTCACAACAGTATGTCAGATATAGAAGAGGTTACAGAGACTAAGTTAATTGAAGACATAAACAGCATTCACAGTGTTTCCTAAGGGCTTCAGAATACTGAGAGTGAAAATTTGAGAGAACTGATTGAGGGATAGCGTTACTTATAAGTGAAAGATTTCAGGTTGAAGGAATAAAGTTTGGTACAGAAAGTGAGTTCAAGGAATTGCTACTTGCTAGCATCAATACTGGTTCAGAGAGCATTATGATGGCTGTTATATTTAACTCACCAAGAAATAGTCAATTGCTAGAGGTTTATGAGAAGAGTCATATAGGTAGTACTGGAGTTATAAACTCAGTTGTTAATATCGCACAGGAGAGACAGTGTAGGATTTTTATTATGGGAGATTTTAATCATAGAGAGATAGATTAGACTTATCTTGACCTGTACAGTATGGAAGATTCCTAGATTGTTGACAAGGAAATTTGCTACACCAACATGTACTGGAACCGATGAGGGCCAAGGGTGGTGATGAGTCATCACTGCTAGATCTAGCTTTCACAGATAATGTGTTGAATATTGGCAAAATTGAGTATGAGCCACCAATTAGGAAAAGTGACCACAGTGTGTTGTTAATGGAGTATTTCATCGAAGGTGTTCTGTCTGAGAGTAGGGACACTAAGAATGGCACATGGAGGAACTGTCTGAATTGGGATTACAACAACATTATTTGTTTCTTTTGACAACCTTATTTAACAACAAATCTATACAAGAGATATACAGATTTTTATGTGATGAATATAGAAAGAGTTATTTGTTGCATACCATCCACCAAAATAGGAATTATTAATGCCAGAGAGAATGGTTCAATAATGAGAGTAAAAGAGCTAGGGAGTGGAGTAAACAATGCTGGAATAGGTATAGGACGAGAAAATGGATAAATGCCTGGAAGACTTACAAACAAGCAAGAAATGATTACCAAAGTAAATGAAGAGAGGCAGAGAGGGATTATGAGAGAGATATTACCAGGAAGGCTAAAGAAAATCCCAACTTTCTCCACAGCTTTTTCCAAGGAAAATTGATGGTCAATGAACAAGCTTTAAAGATAAAGAGGGCAGATGAAGGCATCACTGAAACAGATGAAGAGCTCTGCAAAGAATTGAACAAGGAGTTTCAGTCAGAATTTATAGTAGAAAATACTCCAACTCCACAGATTGCAGAGATAAGATATCATGGGCTGGTATTAGAGAATATCATCTTTTCAGCTGCAGGGTTATGCAAAGCATTGATAGAGTTAGATACCAATAAAGCTATGAGTCTTCATGACATATCCCATTACGTATTTAAGAAGTGCGCTAAGCCATTATTCCTTGACCAGCATAGTTGCAGAGTTGTGGAGAAACTAATAAGAAAACGCATTTGTCTTCACTTGAAATCCTTCAACCTTTCGTCAGTGAGACAACATGACTTCAGAGAAGAGTGATCTACTATAACAAACTTATGAGAATTTTATGATGAGGTAAGCCAGATCTTACAAGAAAGAAAGGGCTGGACAGATTGCATATTCTTCGATTTTAAGAAGGCATTTGATACGGTATTGCATGGTAGATTTATTTGGAAACTACAAGTAATGGCAAGAATAGGTGGAAATGTCTTGGAGTGGATAAGAGCTTACTTAGAAGGATGAGAACAGAAGGTTAGAGTAAGACACTCAATGTCTTTAAAATGGGGTTGCACAGGCTTCAGATTTCGGGCTACTTTTTTTCCTTGTATATACAAATAACCTTTCGGAGTCTGAAACTTCATTTTTGAATATGTTTGCAGATGATTCAGAGACTGAGAGGAAAGTAAAAGAAGAGAACAATGGTCGATATTTTCAGGAAGACCTAGATGGTCTGCATGAGTGGTCAGAAAAGTGGTTAAGGAAATTCAATACTTCAAAATGTTTACTCATGAGAATTGGTACAGATGCAAGAAGGTACAAGTTGGGGCACTCAATAGCAGGTGCAGAACTTCAAAAGACAGAGAATGAGAGAGATCTGGGAATAAACATATTGTCAGACTCGTCTCCGGAAATGCATATAGATGACTTAGTAAACGCTGCATATGCTTTCTTATCATATGTAAGGGTAGCCTTCAGACACTTGGACAAGGAAATGTTCAGAAATATTTATGTAACCTATGTGAGGCCGAAACTTGGATATGCAGTACCGTTTTGGAATCCCACCTGAAAAAAGCATATATATATATATATATATATATATATATATATATATATATATATATATATATATATATATATATATATATATATATATATATATATATATATAAAGCTGTGCTGCGAAAGCTGGTACCAGAAACTCACAATCTCAGTTATGAGGAGAAGCTTAGGGAACTAGACTTACCATCACTCGCAGCTAGCAAAATGAGGGGTGGGGCATGGTGTCAGTTTTTAAATTCTCTCATGATTTTGATAGAGTAGATAGGGATCAAAATTTTGGTATGGCTAGCTCTAGGACTAGAGGTCATAGTTTGAGATTAGGAAGAAAACTTTTTGGAAGATGTAAGGAAGCACCTATTAGTGTAAGAATAGTTGAAAGATTGGAAGTCCCTAAACTAGAATGTAGTTAACGCTAACTGCTTTCATAGGTTAAGATAAATGTGATAAGTATCATGGAGTATAAAAGTGAAACAGACCAGTAGACGGGGAGTTACGAGCATAGGGCTCTTTCCCGTAAGCATAATTACGCTATTACAATTTAACACAAACACACACACACACTCTTAACTGAATAGAACTTAGCTACCGAGCTCTGACGTAATCAGTTACATATGCCACCTGTATGTACAAACTAATGTAAAGTACATATGTACAGGTGTTCACTTACCCACCCTGTGTATGTGTGTAATTACTTAACCTGAATGTATGTACTGTAAAGAGCCCTATGCTCTTAAATCTCCGTCTTCTGGTCGGTCCATGGTTTTACTCACTGACACTTATCATATCTTTCGTTAATACTGTGAATGCATTTAACATTTGCCGTTTCCTCACTGAACGAATTCCAGTTATTCACTAGTTTTACACTAAAGATATACTTCCTGGCATCTTGCAAATATTTTTTTTCTGAAGATTCAAACTACGAAATTTAGTTCTTGAGACACCTAAATCAAAATATCGCTCCTCTCCACGTTGTCAAAACCATGAGGGAATTTAAAAACCATTATATAAGCTCCCCTCTTTCTTCTTGCTCTGACTGGTAGTAAATCTATCTCCTTCAGCCTTTCCTCTTAACTGAGATAACGTATCTATCACTAGCTTCGCAGTATATTTCTGAGCACCTCCCACAGGTACTGTGTGGAGATTTGTAGCTCGCGGATTAGTGGGTGCAGTGTCTGCTTGTTCCCATCCTCTCCCAGACTCTGGAACTCTCTTCCTCCTTCTGTCTTTCCTAATTCTTATACGCTATCTTCCTTCAAAACGCGGATCTATCATCATTTCTGGGCCTATTATCTCCAGCCTGTCCATTTCGTATTGTGTATCATTATCTTTTTCCTGCGTTGTCCTTACACTTCTATTTTTTCTTCGTCGTAATGTTAGCTTGGTGCCTGGACCTAATGAGGGCAATTTCCTTGCCTGTCCCAGCATCACACTCATAAAAAAAAATTATTTCATCCTTTTGCAAGTGCGTATTCGAGAAGGGTGCTGCATATTCAAGCTTAGGCCTCACATATGTTAATATATTTAGTCCTATCTCTGTACATATTACTGAAAGCTACCTATATGTTTTATAGGAGAGCCTATCGTACATTTATTGCATATTTATATGCATTTCCAGAGACAAATGTGCGAGTACATTGACCTCCTCATGTGTCGTTTACAGAATCTTGACGATCTTCTCCTGCTAGTGGGTACACAAACAAGGGCCTTTTTGCAGTTTTTTTTTTTATTTAATTGGTTTCCTTTTTTTGGGAAATTAAATCTTATTAGTCACTTTTCTGGCAACTCGTGCAGAATATTAAGGGTCTCCATTAAATTCTCTACCATTATTTTCGTCAACAAAGTGTAAACATACAGTATTAAATACATTATCAGACTAGCAGATCATTTAGGCATATATATCACCATGTATCAAGATCAGAAGTGTCCCTTAAACCTGATCCCTCCCGAACCCAACCGCTAACCTTTTTGCATGTGTGTGTGCATAATATTAATTTCATAATAATAATAATAATAATAATAATAATAATAATAATGATGATAATAATAATAATAATAAGAATAAGAATAATAATAATAATAATAATAATAATAATAATAATAATAATAATAATAATATTTACTTGTATTATATATACTGACAGCTGCATGTCATCTACTACTACTACTACTTCTATTACTACTACTACTACTAATAATAATAATAATGATAATAATTATAATAATAATAATTATTATTATTATTATTATTAGAGGTGCTACTCCTTTTCACTTTCAGATTAGGCTTATTTATCTACTTTCTACAAAGGCCTAAGTTAGGCCCTATTTAGACCATTAAGATACGTTTTAACGAGAGAGAGAGAGAGAGAGAGAGAGAGAGAGAGAGAGAGAGAGAGAGAGAGAGAGAGAGAGCACATGTTTATTTTCTCAGATGTTTTTTCGTATTTTTTTTTTAGGATATGACAATGGAAGAGTAAAGATAAAAACTTGCGCATGAATACATACTGTGCATACATACATACATACATACATACACACTCTGAGGTATGGTATACGATGGTATGCATATGATTGCTTGCAGTCGTCTGTTTATACTACTACTACTACTTCTACCAGCACTACTACTACTAGTACTACTACTACTACTACTCTTATTGTTATTACTATTATTATTAGTAGTAGTAGTAGTAGTAGTTTCTTCTTTTTCTTCTTCGTGGAAAGAGGAGGAGGGGGGGGGGAGATGGTTCGTCCTTTCTCAAGGTCATGGGCGTAAGCAATGGGTGGAGGAATTTTGAGGTGAGGAATTTGGAGGAAGAGGAGGGAGGGCTGATAGACCCATCGAGTCCAGAATGTAGTCCAAGGGCAGCAGACTAGTAATAATGATGATTATTGTTATTATTATTATTATTAGTAGTAGTAGTAGTAGTAGTTTTTAGTAGTAGTAGTGAAAGGAGGAAGAGGCTGATTGAGAAAGGAGAATTACTACTATTACTAATAATAATAATAACAATAGTAATTTATTATTATTATTATTATTATTATTATTATTATTATTATTATTATTATTATTAATTTTACTATTATTATTATTATTATTGTTGTTGTTGTTGTTGTTTTTTTTTTTTTTTTTATAATCATTATTACTTGTAGTATATAACCTCATCTTATAAAAACTCCCACCATCTACATGGAACTTAAGGGGGGTTTACACTGTCAAATGGTTCGTCGAACGCGGTTCGACGGACAAGTGTTTGAAGTGATGTTCGAACGTGTGAACGAGGTATTTGGTTGTCGAACACGTTTGACAAACGTGTTCGACAACCAAATACCCCGTTCACACGTTCGAACATCACTTTAAACACTTGTCTGTCGAACCGCGTTCGATGAACCGTTTGACCGTGTAAACCCCCCTTTACCTTTTATTACAGAACAGATATCGAAAGCCATTAGTTCATTGTATAGTCCTTTGGAACAGGTGTTATTGGGAGGGGTTATTATCCCCTACTCCCCAGCGCAGGGGGGGGGGTTGAGGAAATGTAATCGTATTTTATGAAGATTTTTCTCTTGAAGTAATATCTGTTATCTTGCTTATAATACCTCCATGTTAATATAAACAAAGTTGTGTATAATTCCCCAGCTCCAACGTGTAGGTGCTCAAGAAAGTTATTGTTTTTATAATAGATAATAGTTATTTTATAATAGATAGTTAAGTACAGAGATTTTCCTTCTCATGTTATGTAAGATTCTACCATCATATATAATAATTTGTTATATATATATATATATATATATATATATATATATATATATATATATATATATATATATATATATATACCGTATAGGGATTTGAAGAACATGTTAATATAGTTTGTGTACATTATTCTTCTATCCTTTTTTTTTTTTTTTTTTTTAGCCTATCCAAGAAATTTCCTTTCCAAAACATATTTAACCCTTTTGCTGATCATAATTATATATTCATTTGTAACAAACGGTAGCTCAGTGGTAGTGCGCTCATATCAGGAAGTAAGGAACCGGTGATCAATCCCACCACAGGGCGTAAGGAAAGGAAGTCTCAAATAGCTATTTCTCTGTTCATTTTAAAGGCCTTTTAGAGTCTGTACATGACTGTTAGTCTCGCCTTAAAACTTTTCGTACAATGTATATCTAATCCCTTGGCAGGTCGAGGGTTCGCGCCCCGTCACGGTCTGAGGTTAGTAAGGGCATACACTCAGGGTAACGATTACATCTGCCAAAACAAGTCCTTCGCAAGAAGGCAACCGTCCTAGCCCTTAGTTGAAAAGGGAATTCGTGACGCAAAACCGAAACCTAACCAAACGTATATCTAACCCCTTGGCTTACTTTGTAACAGTAGGGCAAAGACTTATTTTCCTTGTGATTGTAATATCAACTCTCGTATATACTTTTTTATCTACAAAACTCTTTGGAACATGATCCAGGATTTCCACCTTCTGTCTGAATGGTACTGAGGACAATAAATATCTAAATCAGGGACTGTATTTTTTAGTAGGAAGGCACAGAATCTTCCCTTTTCTTTCCTCATCATATTTGACCAGTTTTCAAGCTGTTTACTGGTGAGGTTACTGCTATGACTGGGCTCCACAGTGGGGTGTTAGGGCCTATGCCGGCTGGCGACCGCCCTATGGGTCCTCCGTGACCCGTTCCGCCCATCCGTGGGTGGAGAATCTAAAAACAACCTTTTCCATAGGTTCCAACCCAGTTCTGTCTCTTAGTCTCACAGCCTGTCCAAGAAACTTCCTTCAAACATGTCTTAGGGGTTGTCCTTGAAGAAGAAAAAAAATATATTATTGTACTTGTGTTAAAAACATCTAATCATATATAGTAAATTTTCATGTCCAGTGTTCATGAAAACCTGTTACTCAGTTACCAGTCTCTCCCAGAGACCTTTTATGTACAAGATATTTGATTCAAGGACAGCTCATAACCTGGAACAGACAATGTGTATGTTAGTTATTGGATCAATTTTCTCCATACATATGAGAGAGTGTTGGAGCTAAGACACAGTGCACCCGCTCGCTGCCATGGTACTCTCAGCATTGACCGATTATTGATTACTGAGTTGTTATTAATATCATTTAGGTGTACTCAATCTGCTCTGTAGCGTTGCTTGGCAGTGATGGTTGGGTGTGTCCGTTGTTGGTTGTTGTTATTGTTACTTATCTTTGCTGTAGATCTGAAACCAAATTAAAAACCTACCATAATATGAAGCAACTCCAAATAATGTTAAAATAAATAGTACTGGTGTATGTGTATATATTGGTGGCATATAAGAATACCGAGACTTTCAGACCTCTGATGATGAAAGTAATGGTATCCGAAAGTCGAGGAATGATTACTGACCAACACTATATATATATATATATATATATATATATATATATATATATATATATATATATATATATATATATATATAGATAGATAGATAGATAGATAGATAGATCGCTGTAGCATGCCAACAGGATGGCTAAACCTGAACAAATAGAGGGGAAGCAATAGACTTTCATATTAAATTTACAATTTTCTATCAGTTTTAGTCGACTCTTACGAGACCTATGGTAAGGATGAGCTGATAGTTTCTCCTCCATCGTATCTATTATGATGACACCTTTCGTTTTTCTTAAGAAATTTTCTGTCGTTATTGTATTTTCTTCTGTATGTCAAATTTTAATTAGACAAAGAGAGAGAGAGAGAGAGAGAGAGAGAGAGAGAGAGAGAGAGAGAGAGAGAGAGAGAGAGAGAGAGAGAGAGAGAGAGAATGAGTAGAGTTGTGGGTGTGCTGAAAGGGTGGAGGGAGTTCACATTCACTTTGTTGTAACGAGAGAACTAGTAGCAAAACAGGGATCTGCTACTTCAAGTAGCTAGTAGTAGAAGTAACAGTATAGCAGAATCATAGACCATAGCTCAGATGAGAAGCATCAGTATTAAATGGCAATAATAGCATCAAGGCCTGCCAGTGCTAGTAATAGCAAAATTCAAATGGTTTTAAGTAGCTACTAGTAGCAGTAGCATTTGCAATTTAGTAGGTCGCTGCCTAGATGTGTAACTTCGATATTGAAATATAAGTAGGAATATTAAGATTTGTAAAGGTTACTCTAAGCGAAGTAAAGATCTGCTACTTATTGTAGCTACTTGCACAAGTAGCAATATCCCACATTAACAAGTCTGAGTAAAGAAAAGTATACTCTCAGTGTTAAATTGAGTTTGGAATATAAAGCGCCCCAGGTTCTTCTCCTATTAGGATGAGAATATATTGCTTTAGGTAGAAATTTCAAGTAGCTAGTAGCGAATCATCATGAAAAGTAAATGAGCACACGATGATTAAAATCAGCAAAGACTCCTACTGGCAGGAAAAGTATCTGCTACTCCATATAGTTATTAGTAGTAAGAGCTACTCCTGATATTAGAAGTAGCTGTAATTCTGAAAAACATTCGGAATTCAAGACAAGAAGCAGATTCAGGATTAGACGAAAATAGTACAATAATAATAATAATAATAATTATAATAATAATTATAATTATGATAATGATGATAATAATAATAATAAGTACTGTGCATAGGTCTTATTTCTCTTTACTATCACTTCGTAACGGTTCCCTTGAGATACCGTTATTAACTGTTAAGTTTGAAATTCAAATTATCAAATGTATCTATAGCCTGTGTTGCAGGTACAGAGATGTGTGATTTTGCGGCTGAGAATCGAGTATTAAAGGAAATTAGAATTTTGCAAATAACTAAATAATTTACTCCTTGTATGTGCTTTAAATTCCATTGTCTATAATATGTATTACAATTCTTTAATCCTATGTTACACACATAAGAAATATTTAGATTAATATCGAATTCTCTACGGCAGAGTTACAAATCCAGAGACTCTCTTTTATACAATTTTCAACTTTCCACGAGTACTTTTGATGAGGTCGTGTTGCAAAGAACGGACCCAGATGGAACCGAGATAAACATTGTGACCCCGTCCTTGATAGTGTTTATTTGTATATAAATAATTGTAGCACACACACACACCCTTAAAGCTACTATTATGCATGCATACTTATGCATAGACATTTCTCTCTCTCTCTCTCTCTCTCTCTCTCTCTCTCTCTCTCTCTCTCTCTCTCTCTCTCTCTCTCTCTCTCTCCTCTCTCTCTCTCTCTCTCCTCTATTAACCTATCTCTTATATAGCAAAGGAGCATTTTTACTCGTCAATATTTAAAAAATCTTATTTAGGATTGTAATAATAATAATAATAACAATAATACTATAAATTTACTCATATTTTATGTATTTTTGTGTAGTTTACATGTATGTATGTATGTTATGTACAAGTGCTTGATTGTATGTAAACAATCGTAACAATGAAAGCTATAATAGTCAAGTAATAATGGTACATGTCATAGTTATGGGTTCATGTATATATATATGCATTATGTATGTATATGGACATGAATGTATGAAAATGGCAATAACAAATTCTACAATAGAAATATGATAAGTAGTTACTAAACTATGATCTCACTTGAATGCATGTGTGTGAATGTGCATACTTGGGTGTAAATTTACAATAAATGAGTAATAACAATAGTAACAATTGAAAATTAAGTAGTATATTTTAATAGTGAGTATGTTTAAATATGTGTATGTGCATGTGGGTATGTATACATTAGCATCATTACTAAAGCTTACATATTATATTTTAATCTGAATATATGTCCGTGTGTACATGTATATGCGTGTATGTGCGCGTGAGTGTAGGTATACAGTAATAACAAATTATGACGTTGCATACATGATGATGCATCAATATATATATATATATATATATATATATATATATATATATATATATATATATATATATATATATATATAATCAAATAAACACATTAACATATGTGAAAACATGAATCATATTTTACCCCTGACCGGGACTCGAACCTAAGACATAGTGGTGTAGTTGATAGCGCCTTGGCACAGTAATTATGTGTCTTAGGTTCGAGTCCCGATCAAGGGTAAAATATGATTCATGTATATATATATATATATATATATATATATATATATATATATATATATATATTATAATGCAGGTTAATCACCATAAAACTTGCGATGATAATGTATGCTGAGAGCCACGTGAATATAAAGAAAATAACTGAGGACCAAAAGCCCATTCGTATATCTCATATATACATCCTCAGGGCAATTAGCTTTGTTGCCATGAGGATGTATAATTAAAATATACGAAAGCGCTTGTGGCTCTGTGCATATACATACATACATATATATATATATATATATATATATATATATATATATATATATATATATATATATATATATATATATATATATATATATATATATATATATATATATATATATATATATATATATATATATATATATATATATATATATATATATATGTATGTATGTATGTATGCGCGCACGTGTGCGTGTACATGTATGTATCCATGAATGCGTATATATGTATGTAAGCATATATATATTTGTGTTTGCATGTATGTGTATATGTGCGTGAGTGTATAGCTACGTGTGTGTATATTCGAGGAGTGATTGTTAAATTAAATAGAGAGTAGGCCAAGGCAGACTTCCTCTAATCCGAAAGCCTGCTCCACATCTCTTCGAAAAATTGAATATTTTAGCGCGCAGTTTTCACTATGTATATGTGTATAATGTATGTATGGATGTATACCTGTGTATGTGGAATTGTATATTTAAAATTAAAAATATTTGTTTGTGTATGTACAGTATATTCAGATATATTAATGTATATACTCATGTGTATTTAAAAGGAAAAAAATATACATGTGTATGCACAGCAAGTGTGTTTAAGTTAATTATTCAGCTATCAATAAATTTATTTACTATCTAATATAAATTTGGTTATCCGACAAGCTTAGACAATGCCCTTAAGGGTGGTTTACACAATCAAACGGTTCGTCGAACACGGTTCGACAGACAAGTGTTTAAAGTGATGTTCGAACGTGTGAACGGGGTATTTGGTTGTCGAACACGTTCGACCAACGTGTTCGACAACCAGATACCCTGTTCACACATTCGAACATCACTTCAAACACTTGTCTGTCGAACCGCGTTCGACGAACCGTTTGACCGTGTAAACCCCCCTTTAAGCTGTAATTCCTGATGGTGTCGAAAAATATCACACTGTGGTCTCCTCCTCTTAATATCATTTTGACAGTCGTACATATTTTTGGAAATTGTTGTACACTGCATAGTGAAAACAAGTGTTAGAGCTTTGCAGGTGTACATATATTGAGTTCATGTTTGTAACAAATGTTGACTTTCACGCCCTCAACGTGGAAAATGTAAATACAAATCGGCGATAAAATATCTAAAACTTATATTTTACTGTGGAATTATTATTATTATTATTATTATTATTATTATTATTATTATTATTGTGTTATTTCTCCAAACATGCAAAAGTTTAGAGAGAGAGAGAGAATTTTGTTATATTATAATTGAGAAATTGTTTTTGGTTTAAATGTTGATAGGTGTACATATATAGAAGTATGGATTGATAGATAGTTCGATAGATAGGTAGATAGATGATTAGAAAGATAGATAACGGATAACGTTAGTAAGATATGAAGATATAACGATATAAAGATAAGCAGATAAAAAACGTGGATTAATAAATATTTAAATAAATACACCAACATGCTAAGATAATAAATTAAAATATTGACATATAGATCGACAGACAGACTGATACAAAGACACGGAAGAATTAGATAGCTAGACTGAGAGATAGATAGATGGGTAGGGAAGGGGGAGGGAGATAGCTAGATACATACATACATACATACATACATAGAGAGTCTAAAGGACGCATTCGTATTTAATCCAAGCTTGCGTGCGATGAGAAGGCACAAGCATATGAAGATAAAAAAAAAAAAACGCACGGGGCAAGAGATATTGATTGAATATTATATTAGAGTGCTCTAGTGACAGCATGGCAATTGGCAAACAAGAAAGAAACAAAACCCTCCTCTCATCCTCACTTCCTCTCCCCCTTACCTATTCCTCGCTTCTCCTGTCCTCTTCCTGTTCCTCGCTTCTGTTCCTCTTTTCCCCCTCCTCCATTCCTATTTTTCGCTGCTATTAATCTTCTCTTTCCTTTCTCCCTCTCTTTCTTTTCCTCCTTTTACGTCCTCAACTCTTCCATTTCCTCCCCTCTGCCTTCTCTTCTCTTTCCTCCTCCTCGTTTCCAGTCCCCCTCTCCTCCTTTTCCTTCCCCTTTTCTATTCATATGTTCTTTTTCTTCTTCTCCCTCCTCCTACATTATCTTCCTTCTCCCTCTTCCTCTTT
>JAXCGZ010020875.1:40000-65000 GCA_037179515.1 Halocaridina rubra | reverse complement strand
ATGACTTTGGTGTATAGATAGATAAAGTGATAGATGACATCGGTGTATAGATAGATAAAGTGATAGATAGAACATAAGAATAGAGGACACTGCAATATGCCTATTGGCACACACGAGGCAGCTCTAGGTAGATAAATACATAGGAAGGTAGATAATTAAATAAATAAATGGGCTCATAGATATCTAATTTAAGATGTATGTGTGTGTGTATGTAGGCTATGTATATATATGTGTATGTGCGTATGATGCGCATGCCCGCGATCACGCTACGTATAATGTATTTTTCTCTGTTAGCCTTTTCCGTGTTATTTTTCTATTAATACGAATACATAGATCATATTTATGAATTTCGGTTTTACATCACGTACTCCCTTTTCTACCAAGGGCTAGGACGGTTGCCTTCTTGCGAAGGACTTGTTTTGGCAGATGTAATAGTTACCCTGAGTGCATGCCCTTGCTAACCTCAGACCGTGACGGGGCGCGAACCCTCGACCTGACGCCTCGGAGTCGCGGACGCTATCGCTTAAACCACGGCGACTACTCGGATCATTTTTAGGAGTAAATTAATAAAAAGGGCCCTAAATTGGAAAATGGAGCCTTGTTGGGTTGGGTGAAGGAAAAACCCCCATCTCAAGGTTGTAGTCCCAATTTACACCTGTTCCTTTGTATATTAATAAATAAGTAAAGGATGGATGGTAAGTGCTGAAAGGATAAATAAATTATGTTAATGATGACATAATTTATGATCAGTAAATGTATAATTTATGATCTTTAAATGTATTATTAGAATAATTTATAAAATGAGTTAATACAGTGATGAACTGATTAGGTAATGAAGTAATTTTCTACTTAACTAATTAATTATATTCCTAGTTGAATAAATCTAATAATTGATTGAATATATAGGTAGGCAAATAAGTAAGAGATAAACGAAAACATTAATTATTCCGTAAATATAAAAACAAATGAATTCGGTATATGTCTGTTGTGTAAATGATCTCTTGGAAAACGAGAGAGAGAGAGAGAAAAAGAGAGAGAGGAGGTGTGGAAAAAAAAAAACAGGAATAGAGGATACGATCGAAGCTATCGACCTCCTTGGTATGAGAGAGAGAGAGAGAGAGAGAGAGAGAGAGAGAGAGAGAGAGAGAGAGAGAGAGAGAGAGAGAGAGAGGGGGGGGGGGGGGGGGGGGTTCTTTGCAGGATGTGAGGAAGTACATTTTTAGTGTAAGAATAGTTGATGATTGGAATATGCTAAGGGAGGAGGTAATTAAGGCTAACTCAATTAATAGTTTTAAGGACAAATATGATAAGTATCATATAGTATAAAAAAATGGAACCAACTAGAAGGCGGGGAGTTACGAACATTGGGATCTTTCCCGTAAGTACAATTAGATAATTACACACACAGTAGTTGATAATTGGTATTAGCTAAGCGAGGAGGTAGTTAATGCTATCTCAATCCATAGTTTTAAGGACAGGTATGATAAGTATCACTAAGTAGAAAATGGAACCGATCAGGAGACGGGAAGATACGAGCTTTGGGCTCTTTCCAGTAAACACAATTAGGTAATCACAATTAGGTAATTACACACAAAACAGCGATAACAATAAGCATCACACACGGTATGTGCTGAATGACCTTGCAGGGGAGGGTCTCACCGAGGTGTTCTCTCTATCTATCTATCTCAAAGTAGGTTACATATAACCTATATATTATATTCTTGCAGCATTTGCAGATTCTGCAACCAACCTCCTCCAGACAACTTTCAACCACTTTTGCAAAAGCGAACTTGTTGACTTGTTGGGTGGCTTGGTGATGATGGGTGGGGGTGTTGGGGACGAGAGGTAGTGATTGGTGGTTTGTTTGGGGTGTGTGGTTGGGGTGGGGGTATTTGAGGATGATGGGTGAGGGGAGTAGAAGTGTTCCATGGTCAACAAGGACCTGAAGATTATTTCTTATTTTGGTGGGGGGATTTTTTTTTTTTTTTATTTATTCAGATAACTGTACATGGGGACATGTGCACATGGGCACTCCCAGTCATATTGCAGTTGATAACATTACAATCTATGTGGTTATGTATAAATAACATACTAATAGAATTTGCAATTAATTTAAAATATCATAGCAAGTAATTAATAATAAAATATAGTGTAATAATTGAAGAGTACTTGAAGAGTAATCATTGTGACAATATTTTCAATTCACTTTTCAACAGTAATACTGCAGACAATTTGAAGCAGATATAGAATAACAATTTTCAGGTTAGAATAATAAGTAGGTACATCCATATATATATACACACACATACATACACACATATATATATATATATATATATATATATATATATATATATATATATATATATATGCATGCATTAATTAGATGAGCAATAGAAACACCACTGGGGCTTCATAGCCATACATATCAAGGAGAGAGAGAGAGAGAGAGAGAGAGAGAGAGAGAGAGAGAGAGGAGAGAGAGAGAGAGAGAGAGTTTGTGGTATTCATTTCAGCAAAAGGAGTTATTCGTCCTTACTACAGATAAAGACACATCCATGCATACTCATACACATCATTGTCATCTGAGGGTAACACAGCAGAGGAAAGTGCATGTACTTAATTGCATATACGTACACATATAAACCTGAACATACATACATACATACACATAAACACAGTGCCATATAATGGAGGATAAATTTGGAAGGAAAAGAAAGAGAAAGACTGAAAGCCTTTCCCCTTCTCCACCCTTCAAATTATGTACGTGAGAGAGAATTACGTCAATTAATCCATTATCACTATTATCACAACCATTGCTACCACCATCATGATTATTATTATCATCATTATTATTATTATTATCATTATTATTATTATTATCATTATTATTATTACTATTATTATTATTATTATTATTATTATTATTATTATTATTATTATTATTACCATCATCATTACTACAGCTTTTGTATATAGATAGAGTTATGAATCAAAAGTAGTAATTATTGATACATATAGACATGCACATACATATACATATACACATATACATACATATATACATATAAATACATATACACATACATATACATATACACATACATGCACACATGTACACACATATACATACATATGAGCTCTTGAGGGAGGGGGTTAGAATACTTCCTCCATGTTCCCCTGCGTGTCGTAAGAGTAGACTAAGTGGGGCGGAGCGAAGGGAATGAAAGAACCCTTCTCTGTACTTTCTCTTCCCAGAAAGTCAGAGCATTATTCCTTTACTCAGCCACTCACCTTATAAGGGGAAAAGTGGCTTATGTATATAAAAAGGCATATGAGAGAGAGAGAGAGAGAGAGAGAGAGAGAGAGAGAGAGAGAGAGAGAGAAGGTATTCCCTCCACCCCTCTTTTTTTTTTTTTTTTTTTTCAAAGTTATAGAAATATCAGATAATATACAAGAAAGTAGACTAAGATGGTATGGTCATGTCGTTAGAAGGGATGAACAGTATGTTGGGAGGAGGGTGATGGAAATGGATATACAGGGTAGAAGGAGAGGGAGACCAAAGCGTAGGTGGATGGATTGCATCAATGATGATCTGAGGTCTAAAGGTTTGTTGGGTGATGAGGTATGGGACAGAAATAAATGGAGAAAACTGACCAGAAACATCGACCCCACATAAATGTGGGAAAAGATGTAGACGGAGAAGAGGGTAAAAGAATTACATTTTCAACGTTGGGTATACACTAAGTACAGGATATAAGTTCTCTGGGTTGCAAAAGTGCACACAAAGTTCAAAGTAGCTCAGGCCAAGAGGTCTGAAGTCCTTAAGCTTTGTGCACTCTGCAATGTAGTGTACTAAATTGTTGCCCCCTTCACACTCACATAAATGGCATTTTGAGTGTACTGGGTGCTTTCTACCAGTTTTCTCGCAATTCACCTCCCATATATTTCTATAACCAAGTCTTATACGGGCAGCAACTCTATCACAGTCACCTGTAAGCATTTTACCCATGCTGTATTTGTGTCTCAGCCTTCTGAAGTTTTCATAATGTTGGATCGAACAGGGATTTGTTAGTAGCTTGTGTCCTGGTATTGCACAGTACCTGTTAATAGTTGTATTTTTGTATGTACGATTATTTATTTTTTAGTTCGTTTGTTTGTATATATATATATATATATATATATATATATATATATATATATATATATATATATATATATATATATATATATATATATATATATGTGTGTGTGTGTGTGTGTGTGCGTGCGTGCGTGCGTGCGTGCGTGCGTGCGTGCGTGCGTGCGTGCGTGCGTGCGTGTGTGTGTGTGTGTGTGTGTGTGTGTGTGTGTGTGTGTGTGTGTGTATAAATTCATTCATGAATATGTATGCAGATGATCCTAAGATTGTGAAAAAAGTAAGAAACGAGAACAATGTTAGAGAACTTCAGGAAGATCTAAAAAGTCTGCATGAGTTGTCAGGAAAGTGGCTAATGAAATTCAATTCTTCAAAATGTAAGGTAATGAGAATGGGTACAAGTGCAAGAAGGCCCTAACTTGGCTACTCGGTGGCAAGAGTAGAACTTCAAGAGACAGAGAATGAGAGATATCTAGGAAATAAATATACTGTCCGATTTGTCTCCAAAAATGCATATAAATGTCATAGTAAGGACAGAGTATGATTTCTTAACAAATGTAAGGGTAGCCTTCAGGCACATGGACAAGGTAATGTTCATAAATATTTATGTAACCTATGTGAGGCCAAAGCTCGAATATGCAGCCCCCTTTTGGAATCCGCACTTGAAAAAGCATGTAGTTAAACTGAAAAAAGTTCAGAGATATACCACGAGACTGGTGCCAGAAATACGCAGTCTCAGTTATGATGAGAGGCTGAGGAAGTTAGACTCACCAGCACTCGAAGCTAGAAGGCTGAGGGGGGATATGGTGACGGTTTTTAGATTCCTTCTAGGTTATGACAGAGTGGGTAGGGATCGATATTTTGATATGGCTGGCACTAGAACTTGAGGTCATAATTTGAAGCTTCGTAAGAAAACTTCTTTGCTGGATGTAAGGAAGTACTTTTTTAGTGTAAGAGTAGTTGATAATTGGAATTGGCTAAGCGAGGAGGTAGTTAATGCTAACTCAGTCCATAGTTTTAAGGACAAGTATGATAAGTATCACTAAGTACAAAATGGAACCGACCAGGAGATGGAAAGTTACGAGCTTGGGGCTCTTTCCCGTAAGCACAATTAGGTAATTACAATTAGGTTATTACACATACATGCTTATATATATATATATATATATATATATATATATATATATATATATATATATATATATATATATGTGTGTGTGTGTGTGTGTGTGTGTGTGTGTGTGTGTGTGTGTGTGTGTGTATGGATGGATGTGATTACCTACTTGTGTTTACGGGAAAGAGCCCAAAGCTCGTATCTTCCCGTCTCCTGATCGGTTCCATTTTATACTTAGTGATACTTATCATACCTGTCCTTAAAACTATGGATTGAGATAGCATTAACTACCTCCTCGCTTAGCGAATTCCAATTATCAACTACTCTAACACTGAAAAAGTATTTCCTTACATCCTGCAAAGAAGTTTTCTTACGAAGCTTCAAACTATGACCTCTAGTTCTAGAGCCTGCCATATCAAACAATCGATCCCTATCCACTCTATCATAATCATGAAGGAATTTAAAGACTGTCACCATATCCCCCCTCAATCTTCTAGCTTCGAGTGATGGTAAGTCTAATTCCCTCAGCCTCTCATCATAACTGAGATTGCGTATTTCTGGCACCAGTTTCGTGGCATGTCTTTGAACTTTTTCAAGCTTAGCTATGTGCTTTTTCAAGTGCGGATTCCAAAAGGGGGCTGCATATTCGAGTTTTGGCCTCACATAGGTTACATATATATATTTCTGAACACTTCCTTGTCCATGTGCCTGAAGGCTACCCTTACATTTGATAAGAATGCATATGCTGCCCTTACTATGCCATTTATATGTATTTCTGGAGACAAATCTGCCAGTATGTTTACTCCTAGATCTCTCTCATTTTCTGTCTCTTGAAATTGTACTCCAGCCACCGAGTAGTCAAGCTTGGGCCTTCTTGCACTTGTACCCATTCTCATTACCTTACATTTTGAAGTATTGAATTTCATTAGCCACTTATCTGACCACTCATGCAGACTATTTAGATCTTCCTGAAGTTCTCTACCATTGTTCTCGTTTCTTACTTTCTTCACAATCTTTGCATCATCTGCAAACATATGTATGTGTGTGTGTGTGTGTGTGTGTGTGTGTATTACACTTACGTGCTTTTTTATCCTAATTTTAATTCATACACACTGCTTTCTCTCATTAAAATATGCAAGATGGCCACACCCAAAATAAATAAAACAGTACTAATAACAACTGGAATAATTAAATGATAATTTTCTAGTCATAATCATTATCTCCAGATTTTTAACATAATTTCGGTCTTTTATGACAAGTACCAGCCACTTGACATATCCCTTAAATATTTTTAGATAACTTTGGGATGCCCCGGTAGCTCAGTGGTAGAATACACGAGTCTGGGAGCAAATAATGCAAGTTCGAGCCTACCTTGGAGCGTTAAGAAGGGCATTCAACATTAATGCTCTGGCTTCACTTTGTCTATGTCCACCCCCCCCCCATATAAAAGTGATAAAGCTGATTACCTAAGTTTTCCTCATAGCTCCGTTCATGCATAGAAGACTAAAAAATTTGTATAAATTTCTGCACTTTGTCCAGCTTTTAAATATATTTTTCAAGAGTACCCTTGAAATCTTCTAGTGTGTGTGTGTTTGTGTGTTTTTTTTTTAATAATGTCACTTTATTGTTATAGTGTACTTGGAGGTACAGCCAGTTCCCTTAGTCTTCCTCATAATGTAAGTCTCGTAATTAATACTGCTAACTTTGTTTAATGTATCTGTGCCTTATCCAACACATAATTATCCTTTTCATTATTATATTTTAACTCCCTCTGCTTGTTAGAAATTTTTCATGATATTATTGTTTTATATCTTCCAGTGGTGGTAGAGCCAGTTCCTGTAATCTTTTGTTCAACTTGAATCTTGTAGTTTAGACTCAAAATTGTATCAGGTGGTCCTCAATCCTGGTTGTGAATGTGCTCTTGAAATCTGTATTTGAACTCACTCTAGTTTGTTATATATTTTCATGATATTTACAGTATTAAATTTCTGTCTTTTAGTGGCTGTAAAACTAGTTCTCTGAGGCTTCTTATAATTCAAGTGTGGCAATACTTTTTTCAGCAAGTAAATATTTCTTGTCAGCATAATAATTGCACTTGTTCTTTCTTGACAACACATTATCATGATATTACCATATTGTGTTTCTGTCTTCTAGTGGAGGTAGAGGCAGTTCCTTCATTCATCCTTTTAGGTTTTTAGGCTTATCTACCTTGTGAATATCCTTTTCATTCTTATATTGCAATTTAAACCTACATACTCATCTAAGTCACATGAATACACCCAAAACACCCGTGTGTGTGTGTTCGTGTTTTCCTTAGACATACATTGTTATATATTCCTGTCACCTTAAGAAAAAGATCTTGTTTTCAGTCACACCCTGGATCTCCAGTTTTGTAGGGATTAAAACCAGAAATTCGGGTTCTGTTTAATTTATTGTAAATATTGTTGTTCTCTTTGTCAATTCTAGGTGCCTCTACGGTATGTGTAATATATATATATATATATATATATATATATATATATATATATATATATATATATATAGAGAGAGAGAGAGAGAGAGAGAGAGAGAGAGGGGGGGGGAAACCCCGTCAATGAAACAATGTATGAAAAGTTTTGCTATATTTCTGGACCCCTTCTCAAGCACCAGTGAGTCCTGATGGGCTTCATTGCTATTTGATGCTGTATATTAACACTTTGTGTCTACTTATATGTATGTGTATATATATATATATATATATATATATATATATATATATATATATATATATATATATATATATATATATATATATATATATATTAAATAAGTAAATAAAAAAAAAACACGATATAATGAAAAGAGAGAAATTGGGTAAAATCCGATCTGTAAGTTTGTGTAAATATAAAAAACTGACAGTCGTTTTTGTCGACTCTCTCTCTCTCTCTCTCTCTCTCTCTCTCTCTCTCTCTCTCTCTCTCTCTCTCTCTCTCTCTCTCTCTCTCTCTCTCTCTCTCCCTCCAATAATGTGAAGAAAATCAACCAAATATAAAACCAGTTTCCACTCCTTGTTATAAAATTATAATAAGAATTCACCTTCCGTGTTCCCCTGCGTGTCGTAAAACTCAACTATATTAGGTGGAGCGATGGGACAAGGAATTCCCTCTGTATTTTCATCCCGCAAAAATTCGAGGTATTTTGCTTTGACTCACCTACCCCAATATAAGAGAGAATATCGTACTTGTATATATATATATATATATATATATATATATATATATATATATATATATATATATATATATATATATATATATATATATATATATATATATATGCACATTATGCCTACATCAACACCGAATATTCTTGGATATTCGTCACACATCTCCTATTATCCCTTCACAGCTGACAAATCATAACACACACACACACACACACACACACACACACACACACATATATAATATATATATATATATATATATATATATATATATATATATATATATATATATAATTTGCATAAATATGCATATGTGTATGTATGTAGATAGAGATATATATTCCTACTTTTTTTTAAATTATTTTTTAAATGTTACGACTTATTTATAGTTAGTACTCTCTCTCTCTCTCTCTCTCTCTCTCTCTCTCTCTCTCTCTCTCTCTCTCTCTCTCAGCAATGTTTTATCAATGTGTACACCTCCCTGTAAACTATGTTCTATTCTTGGTTGTGTATCCATTTGAAGTATTATGTTGCCATTGATTTTGTATGTGTTCATGTAATGTCTGACGCCTTGGCGCAATAAATTAATAAAATAAATAAAATCTCTCTCTCTCTCTCTCTCTCTCTCTCTCTCTCTCTCTCTCTCTCTCTCTCTCTCTCTCTCTCTCTCTCTCTCTCTCATATGAATGTGAGTGAAAGTGATTCGTGAGTCGTCGAAGAGACCAACCAAGTCTTCGAATATGTCGGATGATTTTCATCGAATTGATCAAACACATTGTCGACGAAAAGGCCAACATTCTACCAAGATTTTTTTTTCATAGTTTTCTTCGAGTAATTGAATTTTTGTTGGTCATCTAGACGAAATTTTATACTTATTTTGAATTTTGAATTTCAGTTATTGATTTTTTAAAATATTCAAAATGTATATAAAATACTTAGTTAAATAGATTATATTTATTCAAATTTATAATCACGTTAAGTGAATTATTAAATGCTTGAAAGAAAATTATGTAAAATTGAAATTATGTAAAAAGACTCCTCTGTAGATGTGGAAAAGGTACTTCTCGTGGGGGGGGGGGGGCATATCTTGGTTCTTGGGGGATTTTGGCGGGATATTTGGTAGGAGGGCACAGCTGGGCGGTAGTTGTGGGTTGGTAATTCTTGGGGTAGTACGTGTTTGGGAGAACGACCATTTTTTTTTTTGGGGGGGGGAGCCTGTCATTGGGGGAAGGATTATAGCCATTACGTGACGTAATGAAGGAAAGCGTTTAGCTGTGGATGGAGGGCCCAGTCAGGAAAAGGTTTTATAAGTAACGTAGATGAAGGGGGGAGAGGTCAGGTGTGGGTGGATTTGACCTGAGGCCGTATACCTGACCTACTTATAACGGGAACCGAGCTGTCTCACTTTCAACTGAAGGTCAGGTCAATCGGGATTTGCATACTATTTCCCCTTGTTGTCTCTTGAGATATAAGGGAAATTGACTGCATATATAGATTGTCATTTCATCAGTGTAATATTAATTATATTTATTTATGTATGTATTTAGGTAAGTAAGGCCGCGGTAACTCAGTGGTAGAGCGGGAGAATCGGGAAGCGACCAACGTGCGTTCATTCCCACCGCGAAATGTTAGGAAGGGTATCTAGCCTTAATCCCCTCAGTTCCATATATGTGTCCACCCCCTTTCGAATGGGGACTAATTGTGACGGAAAACGTTACAATATTTGTTTTAGGGATCATGTCACCGTGGCTCAAGCGGTAGCATCCGTGCGACTTTGAGGCGTCAGGTCGAGGGTTCGCATCCCATCACGGTCTGAGGTTAGCCAGGGCATGCACTCAGGGTAACGACTAAATCTGCCAAAACAAGTCCTTCGCAAGAAGGCAACCGTCCTAGCCCTTGGTAGAAAAGGATGTCCGTGACGTAAAACCGGAACTGGAACAATAGTTAGTCCCCACTGGAATGGGGATGGTCACACACTTGATGGAGGTTGGGTGATTAGGGCTAGATACCCTTAGTGTAATAGTTAATATATATTTTTTTTATTTTTAAATAGTGGGTGCTAGTGGATATCAGGTCAAATCAATTCCATAAAGCTATACCCTCCTCCGTCTACTTGTTTATCAATGTTCATCGTCTGCTTATGTAGAACTTCCTTGCCCTTAATATATATATATATATATATATATATATATATATATATATATATATATATATATATATATATATATATATATATATATATATATATATATATACACATACATACAGTGTTACCCCGGTTATTCGCGCTTCTTGGTTCGCGTCCTCAATCTATCCCGGTTTTTTTTTGGATAAATTATTATTTTATTTTATGGGTATACGCAAAAATATTAAAATATTGAAAAAAAACATTTTCAGTATTTTCATTTTTTTTTAAATTTACGTTGCGTGCTGTTATTTATAATGTAAAGGGTGTTTTTTTAACAGTGCAGGGAGGGTTTATACAGTTCGAAAACGAAAAAATAATTGTAAATGAGTATGTGTGTCGCGTCATCATCACCTCATTCATGGTAATTTTATCTATCACTTTCATAAAAATTTACGTTGCTTGCTGTTATTTATAATGTAAAGGGTGTTTTTTTAACAGTGCAGGGTGGGTTTATACGGTACGTAAATGAAAAAATAATTGTAAATGTGTATGTATGTCACGTCATTATCACCTCATTCACCGTAATTTTATCTATCACTATCATAAAAATTTACGTTGCTTGCTGTTATTTATAATGTAAAGGGTGTTTTTTTAACAGTGCAGGGAGGGTTTATACAGTACGTAAACGAAAAAATAATTGTAAATGAGTATGTATGTCACGTCATTATCACCTCATTCACCGTAATTTTATCTATCACTTTCATAAAAATTTACGTTGCTTGCTGTTATTTATAATGTAAAGGGTGTTTCTTTAACAGTGCAGGGAGGGTTTATACAGTACGTAAACGAAAAAATAATTGTAAATGAGTATGTATGTCACGTCATTATCACCTCATTCACCGTAATTTTATCTATCACTTTCATAAAAATTTACGTTGCTTGCTGTTATTTATAATGTAAAGGGTGTTTTTTTAACAGTGCAGGGAGGGTTTATACAGTACGTAAACGAAAAAATAATTGTAAATGAGTATGTATGTCACGTCATTATCACCTCATTCACCGTAATTTTATCTATCACTTTCATAAAAATTTACGTTGCTTGCTGTTATTTATAATGTAAAGGGTGTTTTTTTAACAGTGCAGGGAGGGTTTATACAGTACGTAAACAAAAAAATAATTGTAAATGAGTATGTATGTCACGTCATTATCACCTCATTCACCGTAATTTTATCTATCACTTTCATAAAAATTTACATTGCTTGCTGTTATTTATAATGTAAAGGGTATTTCTTTAACAGTGCAGGGAGGGTTTATACAGTACGTAAACGAAAAAATTTAAACAAAAAAATAATTGTAAATGAGTATGTCACGTCATTATCACCTCATTCACCGTAATTTTATCTATCATTTTCATAAAAATTTACGTTGCTTGCTGTTATTTATAATGTAAAGGCTGTTTTTTCAACAGTGCAGGGAGGGTTTATACAGTTCGTAAACGAAAAAATAATTGCAAATGAGTATGTATGTCACGTCATCATCACATTCACGGTAAGTTTTCCTATCACTTTCATAAAAATTTACGTTGCTTTTTTTTAACAGTGCAATGAGAGTTTATACAGTACGTAAACGAAAAAATAATTGTAAATGACATTTATGTCACGTCATTATCACCTCATTCACTGTAATTTTATCTATCACTTTCATAAAAATTTTCGTTGCTTACTGTTATTTATCATGTAAAGGGTGTTTTTTTAACAGTGCATGGAGGGTTTATACAGTGTAAACGTAAAAATATATTAAAATATCTATGTACATATAGGCGGATCCTACTTCACGGATTTCCTGGTTCGCGGCGGGTCCCGGAACCGAACTACCGCGATAAGTGAGGCAACGCTGTATATATATATATATATATATATATATATATATATATATATATATATATATATATATATATATATATATATATATATATATATATATATATATATATATATTTATATATATATATATATTTTGTTTTAGTTTTTAAGAAATTATAGTACTTCATACTATGGTTTATACCCATAGTTTATATTTTGTTTCAATTCGAGTCTTTATTACAAATAACTCCAATTTTATTAATTTATTCACATTTTTGACTCGTATCTTGTTTTCATATTTCTCTCTGGTTCCTTGTGGTCACCGTTGCAGAGTGGCACCGCTTTCGACTTTTAATCGTCAGGTCGTGGGCTCATGGGCTGCCACTGCCTGAGGTTAGAAAGGGCATTTACTCTGGGTAATGATCGCACCTGCCAAAACCAAAGTCCTTCGCAAGAAGGCACTGTCTAGATCATCATCATTTTTCTGTGGTTCATTTAAATATTTTCTTTGTACAATTTTTTTTCATTTTTCATTTGGCTCTTATTATAAATGCATTGTTGTAAATTTTTTTTTTATTTCTAATTGCAGCCACCATGATGGACGTATCAGCACTTCGATCTCGCCTGGCCGCTTATGGTCAAGAACATCTTTTGCAATTCTGGGATGTTCTTACAGAGAGTCAGAAAAAGGCACTTTATGCTGACTTAGACGAGTAAGTAAATTTTTGTAAAACCATTCCTATTGTCTGAGCTGTTAGCAACTGTTTCTTGCTTCTTCTTCAGTGTTCTGGAATATAAACTGTAATGTTTTAGGACATTATTTTGGTGTTGCCATGTTTAAGACACTAATTCACTAAAGCTGTATAGTAAGGTCATATTTACTTTTGTATTTTATGGTGACCGCTGCAGTTCAGTTGTAGAGCTCTCAAGTTGGGAGGTGACTAACATGTTTGCCTTCCTTTCGGTATGGTAGAAACGGCATCCAGCCTTACTTGTCCGGCTCCAACTTGGCTTCCATTTTAAATATTATTCACTTATCTTCAGGCTTTTGCAGACGAATAGACAGTTGTATTGATTATAATCTCTTCCGTTAGGTTAGACTTGGAGGAAGTGTGTGGATTTTTCAAGCGCACCACTGCAACTCTGAATGAGGAGCAGGCTAAGCTCGACGAACGCATGCAGCCTATTCCAGCAGAGATGCATGGCTCAGTGACCCGTACGCCGCTTGAAAAGATTACTGATTATGAGGAGGCAGGTTGGTAATTTCTAAGTCTATGTAATATTGCTCAGCTTGTAGACTGCTTATAATGGGACAATAATGTACATTTATGAATAGCCAACCTGTCTGTGTCCACCCCTATTGTAATGGGATTAATAATTACTTGGGGGGGGTCAAGAAGGGAATGCAGCCTTAATTCCTCAGCTTCAATATGTCTGTACTCACCCTATTTTGGCAGTTAATAGTGATAAAAAATGTAGAACATGTCAAGAATGTTAAAGGGGTTGTAAATGATGTTTATTATCATCTGGCTCATGATATCTCAGAACTTGTAATGAACACTGTGCGAGCATAAAAGTGGCAGTGGAACTAGGTGTGCTAAGATCTTAATAAAAAGAAAAAATATGACGATACCTGTATTGTAACTTTGCACCTAGAGATATCCTGAAGTGTTTCTTTTCCAAGTATTTCTTTTCTTCCTTCTGTCACGTCTATTCCTAAATCTTAGCTCAACCTGGAAAGAAAAGTTGCTGGCAGGGGTTTGGTTTTTCAAAGAAAAATATTGAATACATATTTGAAAACCAAACTGTGTGGATTATAATGTAGCACATCAGTAAATGTTACGTCTCTTTCAGGTTTGCGTGAGGTGAGCGAGGGCCAAGTGGGAGTGCTTCTTTTAGCTGGTGGACAAGGCACAAGATTGGGTGTGTCTTATCCTAAGGGCATGTATGATGTCAAATTACCTTCAGAAAAGACTCTTTACCAGCTACAAGCTGAGAGGCTCAAGAGATTACAGGTCTTGGCAGCCGAAAAGTTTGGAAAGGTAAGATTGTCATGCGATATTTCAAGATGTTCATCTGTTGTTTTCTTAAATTCCATTAGACAAAGCCTGAGTGGGGCACCCAAAATTTAGTTAAATAAAATGCCTTCAAGACAGTTTCTGTCTATCTCTTTATCAGCTACTCCTCCTGATATGCCTATTGTCTTCGAGACTAACAAAATTTATCCTCTTAATTCTATTAACTTATTAGGGATCCAGATAGCCTCTAACTTGTTGTGGAGGAATCTCATAATCCAAATTTCTAACTCTGCATCCAAAAAATTGGGGGTTCTGTTTCGTTTTCGTCACTACTTTTCCTCTTTACAGTTTCTTAAAATCTACAAAGGTCTTATCCATCCCTGCGTAGAATACTGCTCACATATCTGGGGTGCTTCTTCATATTCTTATCTCCTTGATAAGGTTGAATCTAATGCAGTCAGACTCATTAATGACCCTTTTCTTGCTTCTAATTTAGATTTTCTTTGTCTTCACCTTAAGGTATCATTCCTTTCTCTTTTGTATCGCTGCTTCGATGAGTTGGTGAGTTGCATCCCTCCCCCACGGCCAAGTGGCCTCGTCGCACAGGTACTGTGTGGATATTTGTAGCTCGCAGATTGGTGACTTCTTCTTCCCAGCTACCTCCAGATTCTGGAACTCTCTTCCTCCTTCTGTCTTTCCTAATTCTTATAACCTATCTTCCTTCAGAAATTGGGATCTATTGTCATCTCAAGGCATAATCCTGCCATATCTCTAGGTCCTCAAATCTTTGACTATTCTTTCAGCCTATTCTTTTCGTGTTGTGTTTCATTACCTCATCTCTGCCTTGTCCTTAACCTTTAATTTTTCCTTTGCCTTAATGTTGTCTTTGTGCTCGGGCCTTTATTGATAAGAGCAGTTTTCTTACGTGTCCTGGTGTCTCACTCATAAAAAAAAATTATATAAAGACTGCAATCCACTTGTGAGAGGGATGGCTTAGTCAAAGCACACACATTCAACAGAAGCCAAACGAACCTCAGTCACTTCTCTAAGCTCCTTGAGAATAAAGGGTTGATACAATTCCCCCCCACTACCCTGCTTGGGTCAGCCACAGGGTAAGTGGGCAAGGATCACCTGCCATGTGATGTCATACTTGAGCTAAAAACTGACTAAATACTGTTCTTGTCAATTTTCAATATCCAAATGGTTATTATTTTATTTTATTCACCCTTTCATTACTTCACAGTCAGGAGTCATTCCTTGGTACATCATGACATCCGAGCACACCAAAGAACCCACGATGGACTTCTTTGCACGTAACAATTACTTTGGGCTTGAGAAAGAGGACTTGGTAGTCTTTGAGCAGGGAATGTTGCCTTGCTTTACCTTCGATGGTCAAATTATCCTCGAAAACCCACACAAGTTGGCCCGTGCCCCTGATGGTAACGGAGGTCTCTATAGAGCACTTAGGGTAAGATTTTTACCTTTGATTATTAGGCTACTAAAGTTATTCATTTTTTAGTTTAAAGTTTCACCTTGCATTTATTATAAAATTATTATTGAAATTCTACATAAATTTGATCATGCCCCCAATGGTAATCAGTTCTTTAAAGAGGTATTTTATAGAATTCATAAGTAATATAAAGATATATATTCTCATTGAATATTTACAAAGCAATATATAACAACAGGAGAAGAACGTCTTGGAAGATATGGAGAGACGAGGCATCAAATACATTCATGTCTATTGTGTCGATAATATTCTAGTCAAGATGGCCGATCCTATATTCATTGGTTATTGCCTTTCCAAGGGAGCTGACTGTGGTGCTAAAGTAGTAGAAAAGGCATTCCCCACGGAAGCTGTAGGTAAGCGAAAAAGAAAATAATGCTCATATTTCATTACTGGTAGAAGGGGAGAAGAGGGATTAGAACCTTTATCCATCCCCATATGAATAGAGAGTAATTGTGACATATAAATGGCACTATTTGTTTATTTGGTTTTAATTATTCAGCCTGATTCCATATGCCACTGAAGCTAGTATTGACAGCTGATACGAAAATTAAGGAAACCGCCAAGACTTCATCATACTCTTCCTAGCCTCACTCTCTCTGTCAGTGGTTCTTTTGATAGAAAAAACTTTGTTATGATTGGCTTGCCACCTTTTGCCACTATGTCTCATTTCTTCGACTCGCTTGACATATAAGGAAATTGGGATAGGTTTCTTACTCCCCCCAACAACAGGAATAAGAGACATTTATTCCGTAGGACCACACAAGGAATTTTTTTTAAATATCGTCAATATCAGTAGTATATTATAATTATTGGGACAGGTATCGCACACTGTTTAGAATACTCAACTTGGGAAGTAATAAACTCATGTACGAGCTCACTGTAGGGCATTTGAAAGGGCATCGAGTCTTGATTCCCCTGTACCAACCTATATGTCTCCACTCCAATAATTTAGATTAATATTGACATAAAGTGACAGACAACAACATTACTGTACAATTGCAGTTCCAGTAATGAAGAAAAATCCTATTGCGACATAATAAGGTTAGTGTTGCACGAAAGTTATTAATGTGAGGATTATATTTGATACGCAGCTTTGATACTGTATTACAGGTGTTGTGTGTAAAGTTGATGGTATATATCAAGTAGTAGAATATAGCGAGATTACCCTCAAGACGGCACAGAAGCGTAATCCAGATGGACGACTGACGTTCTCTGCTGGCAACATATGTAACCACTACTTTACTGTAGAGTTCCTTAAAAATGTTGTTTAGTAAGTAGTTTTTGCTTTGTTTTGTTTTAGCCTTGCGTACTCTTTTCATTTCAATATGTTTTATAAGTTTTTTCCATATAAATCACTGAACTCGTACCACAGAGTTATTAAAATAAGCAAGGCCTTTTCAAGATATCCCATGTCCAATATACAAAGATTACAATCCTCTTTGTAATAAGGGTGGACTAGTCAAAGCACACACTCCTATATGCTATAAGATCCACTCGCATCGTCCCAAACATTTCATATTTCTTCTCACAAACATTTTAGCAATCTCCTCCCTTATACTGTACTCTTATTTGTTCCAACAAATAGGGTTCTGGTACAAGTTTTCCTGTCAGAATTCCCTCGTATGTCTTTATTATTTGTGGAGGAAATATCAAGTAGGAGATTTCCGGTCTCCCCACTCTTCTTCATTTACTCATCTTTTATGACACGGGAACGTGGAGCCAGTATTTGTGTCTCCTACTCCTAGAAAGTAAAATAGGAAAATGCAGAGTAAGAGAATAAACTATAGGAGGCAGAGGACATTCGGCTTCTCATTTGGACAGAAGCCACTCACCACCAACTTCAAGAAATAAAATGAAGATTAATTAAATACTCATTAATATCATGACTTAAACATTGTGGTCATCGTGAAGTACCTCCATAGTCGAGGTTACAATATTAATACATTCATGCATACATACCTATGCAATGGCTTCAGTCCCCCTTGTCAGGAAGGTTGGCCGAATCAAAGCACACCTTCACCAGATGCAAACATACCTTAAAAATTCTATGTACTTAAAAGGTGTTCTGTTATTATTCCAATAGACATTTGTTACAGTTTCTTTTTTCAGCATGTTGAAATGACTTTGATTTATTATTAATATTCAAAAATTGCCTTCTGGGAAGCAAAAAATCTCTTATTTGGGGTTATGTGAACGACATGTTTAACATTTCTTTTAATTTGAGTGTGGTACCTATTATCTAATTGGTGATTGATTCTTATTTTGCTTTTAGTATATTCTTTAAATAGTCTATAAATAATAGTAAGTTAGGTGGTGAGTTATGTTTTGTCCAAAGTAAAAGGAGGGAGAGTTATTCCCAAACCAAATAGACATACTTTAGTGCAGAAAACATAGTAATCTTTATAAATTATTTTTAATTTTATGTGGATTAGAATTCAGTCCGTCCATGTCCACCCCCAAATGGGAACTAATAATGTAACATAAAAAAAAAAGAATCTCAAGATGATACATAATAAATTTATATCTGACCACCTTATCTTGGACAGAACATATTGCTCTAGAAATATACTTTCTGTAGTTTTTACAAATTTATAACTGATTTCCTGCATCAAGCTTGCGGTCTGAAAATTAAGAATTATGTATAAAAAATTATTATTAATGGTTAATAATATATCATATCATATAACTAACAATGATGATTCTTTTCCTCTACTTTTTGCCTGTGCAGTGGGTGAGTAGAAAATATTTACAGTTGCCTGAACATCTGCATGTGAGTTGGTTTTGCTTGTTTGTGAAGATTTATCGACACTTTAGCAAACTTAGATTCCTTGATGATGCTATGTATATATCTTGCTGTTAATCATCATACTGCTGAATATGAATTGAAAATATCTTAATTGCCTTCTTCTTCATTGGCAACTTTTTCATTATTTTATTAAGTTACTTTTTCTCACTATCTATATGATGCACCACCAAAGCAATTTCTTTTAATCGTCCCCTATCTGAAGATGCACACTTAGAATTCTTCCATCCCCTCACTTTGGATAACCCTCTGACTCATTTTTTAGACATGTAGGGAATATTTGTGTGGAATTCTGTCTCTTCTAGGAATAAGATAATTTATTTTATTCAATTTATACTGTATATAAGGTAAACATCTGTTTCTCTTTATGTATTCTTTGTGCCCAGGCCCGATGAGGGCTGTTTTATTTTATAATTTATTTTTTATTTTGGCCCGTCCTGGTGTCACAAAAAAAAAAAAAAAAAAACAAGAGTATTGTTACAACCGCATACATCAACAACACAACATACACTGAAAACCTTGTGGGAAAACCCGGGGCAGTGGCCTTTCTTAGTGACTTGGGGTTGCTCAGCAAGACAGCTTTTGGAACAACAACAAGAGCAGAATCCCTCACCAGCCCTTACATTTTGATTCATAACTTAAAGACTAATTTATTCTATGCAGTTCATGCAAAGAATCTTATTACTCTGGAAATACTTGATATGCATCTTATTTAAAAACTGCAGTTGTTACTGGGATAATTATTTTATAGTCAGACATGAAAGACGTACATTTATTTGCAGATTTTGACTTTACCATTTATTTGAGTTACAAAAGAATATATTTTTGTTCCCTCCCTGTGTGATATCATTATGGAAGTTTTCCAGGTTTTAATTAATTGGCTTTTGTTATATGTACTTTAGCATGAATATGTTGTATGTTGTATATATTGTGTGGTGTGGCCTCCTTAGCATCCCAATATGCTGAGAAGTTCTGTATATACAGCACTTTATTTAAAACTTTATAAACATATATGATATTCGGTTTAATAATACTAAAAATTATTGTTGAAGCTTAGCATTACCCAACATGGACATAATGCTGTAATTTTAGCCGCTTTAGTAAATTCTCTCAAATTAACCTGTACATGTGTGTTTAATTTAAGTAGGTAATCTTTTTTTTTCTTTTTACATATAGTTTTTAGATTTGTGTTCCTTTTTCTGTAAGATTAAGTATGGAAAACAATATTATTCACTAATTTTAATTAGTATTTAGGAACTGTGTATTGATTTACAATACTGGTCTAGTGGTATGCATTTTATTTTTACATTATTCGCTGAAAAATTTTAACTATTTTTGTGATTCATTTTCTCGAGCCTGAGTTGCAGATAATTTTCATGTCAATTCACTTTATAATTGTAACCTTTATTGCTATTTTTCTTTTAGTGATTATGAAGCCAGCATGATGCACCACGTAGCCAAGAAGAAAATTCCGACTGTATCTGCCGAAGGCAAAGCCTTCAAACCTGAAAAACCCAACGGCATCAAAATGGAGAAGTTTGTTTTTGATGTATTCCAGTTCTCGAAGTAAGTTATATAAGTGTATTTTATCATAATTACTTTAATGCTAAAAATTAAGAATTTGACCCTGATAGATGGGTGCTTCTCATTATATTACATTCACTGCCCGATTCCCTCAAGTAACATGCCACTGTTATGCCATTTTTCCCTCATTTTAATTCTGTATTTTAAGAGTTTGACCTGGATAGACGGGTACTCCCTCTTTTAATACTCTCACTGTCCGATTCCTACCAAGAAACTGCCACTGTTACGCTGATTTTTCCCTCACTTCGAAGTTACTTTGTTAGCAATTAGTTATTGATCCCAGAAATGGTACATATTTTGGCAGTGATTGTATTTACCTCTTTTGTTTTGTTTTGTCTTACAGAATAAAGGTTATATAATATATGAGGTCGATAACTATGGTATTAGTTTTTCGAATAAAGTAAATGGTTTATAACTGGTGTGTGAAACTATTCTTCTCTAAATAAATTAATAAGTTGATTAGTGCACTGTTTGCTGTGTTTTTTTTCAGTTAAATAAGAGATTGAGTACCATTGTATTGTATTTGTGTTACTCTTTTACTTGAAATAAGAGGTTGATGACTACACCAGTAGTTGTTTGTTTCGTTTTCTAATAAATATGAGGTTAATATTGTAATTGTTTAGCTTCAATGAGTCAAATATGTAGCTCACTTTAGGAGGAGGATTACATCAATTTTTATAGCTTCTAAGGTAGGTGGATTAAGTATCATGCTTCTACTGTAATGGTCTCAATAGAGATAAACGTACACACTTATGCTGTATCAAATCCTCCATCTTTTTCCTTTTCATCACCTTATTATTCTTCTCCTTAGTCATTTCCATCATCTTTTTCTTCTAAGTTTTGGCTTGGTATTTGCTGACTTGTTACTCACTAAGAATAGAAATGATGCATTGTTTTATCCATACAAATTATTTGATTTCAACAGCACCTTAGCCGTATGGGAAGTTATTCGCGAAGATGAGTTTGCCCCTCTGAAGAACGGCGATGGTGCCGAGAAGGACACCCCAACCACGTGTCGTCATGCTCTATTCTCTCTTCATCACCGCTACCTGTTGAATGCTGGTGGCACGCTCATAGATTCAGAAGGGGAGCCTCTTCCTCTTATTCCCAGGTAAGATAGTTGTCAAATTTAATGATAGTTTTCACAGGTCAGGAGAGTAATTTAGGTAGCTGTCATTCAAATAGTTTTCAGGAAGTTTTGAAGTTATTGAGCAGTTCTTTCAAGGAGGTAAGCTGTTAGGTAGATGTAATTACTATATTTGGTGTGTTAGAGCTACTTGCTACATATATTAACTTTTTCTCTTTATTGCTGCTTCCTTGTTTTAGCAATTATTGTAAATTAATCTATCCATCTAGGTCCTTTCATACCTCCATATTTATTCAGTAACCATTACCTCTCTGACTTGCAATGCTGTTTTTCAGCTGTTTCACTAATGCAAAAGCCCTCCTGCCTTTTCCTGCAAAGCAGCTAGTTTTAATAGGTATCAGATATCACAGCATGCAATGCATGAACCTCGCAACATTCACTTAAAATATATATTTTTCTAAGTTTTCATAGAATCTTAAAGTCTACGTAAATCCGTCCCATATTATTCATAGGTTATTTACTTAAATTATGTATTTTTCTATGTGTGTTTTATTCTGAAATGACTTAGGACCTTAAAGTCCGGGTGTTTCCATCCCATGCTATATACTGTTATATACTGTATCAGTATCATACTAAGCAAAAATCTTTGGATTCTTCATACCTGTGAAGAACAATTTTGGAAATCTGTATTGTTAGGAGTTACTCGGCTTTAGTACCTCATATTAAAGTATTCTTATAAACTTGTAGACTGATAAGTGAAAATTAGGCTCACCAATACTTCAGACATTTCTAATAACTTCAGTAGCTGGAAAAGAAGTCTCATATCCTTCCTACAGTTAGGGTAATAGGAACATTAACAGGGCAGAATATTTAGCATATATGAGAATTAATATTTTTATTAATATACATTAACATGTTCATTAAAAAAAAGGTAATATTTTTCAAGTTTTTCAGTATTCTATGATTGTTTATCACTCTGTATTTTGAAGAGAAATACCGGCATTCATTTTGTATGTTCTTAAAGATATTGCAATTATTTGACTAACAAAATAGTAATAATTTTTATTATCAACTGAATTTAATTTTAGAATTACCCGATTATTCAAGCCGATTTAATAATTAATTTTTGACGTAATATAGGTCAGAGGACAGACAAGTAATGGTCGACAGGTATGTAAGCGACTTGAAGACAGTATTGGTTTTGGAAGGGTTTCTTTATCATTTTTATTTTATTTTACGTCTTACATGCTTCTGTCTTTCACATGGATAATTTTTATGACATACAGTTTATATTTTTTCTGGCTTTATATATATATATATATATATATATATAATATATATATATATATATATATATATATATATATATATATATATATATATATATATTATATATATATATATATATATATATATATATATATATATATATATATATATATATATATATATATATATATATATATATATATATATATATATATATATATATTATATATATATTATATATATATATATATATATATATAATATATATATATATATATATATATATTATATATATATATATATATATATATATATATATATATATATATATATATATATATATATATATATATATTATATATATATATATATATATATATATATATATATATATATATATATATATATATATATATATATATATATATATATATATATATATAATATATATATATATATATATATATATATATATATATATATATATATATATATATATATATATATATATATATATATATAGTCACTTGCTTCCTTGAAATTATTATTTCCTACAAGATTTTGGAATAGGTTGCATTCTCTTTCAAATAAATGGACCCTCTTGTAAAATCTAGAGTTTCTTTGATCATGCATAAACCATGACATATTGAAAATGTTTCCAGAAAATAAATATTGATAATTATTATGGATATATTGCTGCATAATTGGTTTTCCAGGGGTAAACATAATGCGTATATACTGTATCCCAAAAAGGTGCTCAGCAAACGTAGTTAACACTTTTATCTAAGTTGAAAGACTAACTTGATACCCTTAATAAAATTATGACCATACTTTCCTGCTTTTTGGGTATATCATGATAAATTTTAATTACAGTTGGTACTAACTTTCTGCTTTTATATGGTGGAAGTGACATATCTCTTTGTTTAGTGGTTTTTCATATTGGCAATAATATTAAAATTTTTTGGTAGCTACTTTTATGAGTCTTTCCATCAATTGTCATATTTTTGAACTCCAATAAATCATGGTATTGTATTATTTATTACAATTAGTGTACTACCATCTAAGCATTGCATTGAAACTGCCTGCTTACGAAAGTCATTATCCATTTGAAAACAGTGGACTAGATAGCATGTAATACATTTTTTAATTTTTTTGATTGGTGAATTGGGATAACTTGCACTTCCATCACGCTTCTGGAATACAGGAACATACTTTTGTGCTTTGTACTTACTGCACATTATACATACTGAGTGTTTCTCTGTAGACGATTATGCGTCATTTAGTTTCTTTGAAGCGTTTTGTGTTGTTTTGTAGACTAGTTGACACTGGAAACCCGGTATAAGAAAAGGCTTTGAATTTATTTTTGATAGAGTGACATTTTATCTTATTCTCATTCTGCTGACTTACCCTGCATTTACTGATATGCTAGGAAAAGTTGCAGTTGGCATTTTTGAGTGCATAGCTGCTGGTATCTTGGTTATACATAGTTCAGATGTACAAAGTTATCTTTGCCCCTTATATTTCATTTATATACTTTTTGTCCTGTAACTTTTCTTTTTATCAGACATACCTGATCCCTCAGAGACGTAAACACTAATTTACGAATAATTTTGTGTGTTTGATACGTATAGGAAAAATATTCATAGATATTTTTTCTCTGATATTGTCACATGCAATACCTTACCTTGTAGGTTCTCTTAAGACTTGTATTTCAAATACCTTGTAGATTCTCTAAGACTTGTATGAAACACCCTGTAGATTCTCTGGTATATATGATAATCACGCTGTAGTTTTTGTAGGACTTGCATGATAAATATCTTGTAGATTCTCTAGGTCTTGTAGGCTAAATATCTTGTAGGATCTCTTAGTTTTGTATGATACCTTTGGGCTCAGAGACTAACAATTTTAATCGCTTAGAGTTTTTATGTATAACATTTTATGAGTATTTGATAAGCTTTTGTTTACAGCTATACATTGACTATTGGAAATAAGACATAAAAGTACTATACTACTTTACGATCTTTCAGGGTCTCTTTGTTAGTTAAGAGTCTGTGGTTGAATAACTGGGCACCATTTAATCATATAAAGTTGTTATAGTATATACCTGGATTTTTTATTGTACATACCAGTGTAGTCGGTCATTGGCATAACATCAAATAACAATGAACTTTCCGTAAAATTACACATATACTGTACTGAGAGTTTAGAGTCATGACTGTTGGTCATGAAGTACCAAAAAAAAAACAAAAAACTAATACCTATTACATGACATACAATGTTCA
>JAXCGZ010020875.1:0-30000 GCA_037179515.1 Halocaridina rubra | reverse complement strand
CGAAAAAGCTTGTTGAGGTTGGTAGAAGAGTAGTCACAAGACATTGCTGTATACATATATTTCAAGTTAATGGATTTATTTATTCGTTTGGTTATTTGAATGAATTAGATTTAATATACAGGTATTTACAAAATTACCGAATACAGTATAAATTTTGAAGAAAGAGAGAAACCAAAAAGACAGCACAATAAGAACGCAGTTTTAAGAGAAGTGCTGTTGTAATGGCTGTGCTTCTCACTCTTTTGTCCCCCATATTGTTTATCGTGCTCATTCGCTGTGGATGCATATATTCAACATCAAGATGATGTAAATGCTTTGGCTGGATGATCAGCATCGACGGCACAACCCAGTGAGGCTCTTGTTGATTCAGGAGAGACCAAATACTGTAGATTGTTTAATGCCGTGAAAATGGGAAAGGGGGAAAGAAGCGTCACCCACTAGTTCTTGTGCTCATTTGCTGATATTAAGCTTTTCGACCCTAAGTTGGATATGAGGCCTGAAGTTGTCCAGATGCTAGTCAACCACAGTAGTAAAGGTAAGCAATAATGCATAATGTAGTTTTACTATTTTTATGTCTTAGATGAAAAACTTAGATTATATTTCTATGTTTTAGAGTATTTATTTTTATCATTAGTGGGGGACCTATGTTCGAATTACAAGTGTTTTCCTACTAAAATCGAAATCCGTGTTAAGTCAACTGTCAGGAAAGGAACCCTGACATTAACTTGGGACCCCCTGTATAGTGTTTTTAATGTTTCACTATTAGTCCACATTTGGGGGATGACACAAATGTATTGAGGCAGGGGCATTAAGGCTGAATGCCCTTCCAATCGCCTGCTGTGGGCTCGCATGTTGTCAGTCACCTCCGGAGTCGCTCTTTCTACTGCTACGCTACTATGGTCCCCCATTGGTACCTGAATTGTATGAAGACAAATTAATAAGTTGATTAATTTAGCATTTTTCTTTTTATAAATTTCATCTCAAAGATATATTTTTTCATTGTCAGCAAACTTTAGTTATTTAAAATAACCTGCATCTAGATGTTATTGGGTAAAAGGTAAACATACAGAGTTTAATGTCAGAAGAGCTTCATTCTGACCTACTTATCCATATTAAACAGTATTCTTTTATTTAAGCTTTTGCTTGTATGTCCACCTTGGAATATTGTAAAATTAGCTCTTTTAGGTCATAGTCTTTTGAGTTGTACCATCTAAATGAACCTATAGTTGGCTATATTTATGTTGAATACAGTGTATCTGATATATATGTTTTGGGATAAAAATACTCAGTGCTTCATTAATTCACACATGATTAATCTGTTTTGTTACATATGCATGATCGCATATATTAGTGTTATGTTTATTCATGTTTTATTGTAGTTTGCTTCTCATATTTATTACAGTATTACCTGTAATAAGGAAAAGAGCTGTAACTGGCTAATGAGTGTTCTGCCACACGTTTTTGTCTCGTGGTTCAGGCAAGTTTAAAACGACCCTCTAAAGTGCATTTCAGTTCTTTTGGGGATTAAGTTTCCATTTCCTAATGACTGGCAGTCTCTTATCCTGGGTATTTGTACTCCATTTATATCCTAAAAATGAATGAGCACACATTGTATTCTTTAGGTACATGTTTTCTCCCTCATTGGCTTAGAGATGCCCAAGGGTGACCACAGCTTTTTAGGGTATATTTTTCTCCCTCTTAGGTTTAAAGATGCCCAAGAGTGTTCACACTTTCTTTGGTATATTTTCTCCCTCTCTTTGATTTAAGTATAGCCAGAGGTCATTAAAGTTCCTTTGGGTGTATTTTTCACCCTGTTTGATATCGTGATGCCTAAGGGTAATACCAGTTTCTTTAGGTTACATGTTTTTTCTCTCTCATGGGTTAGATATGCCCAAGGGTGATCACAGTTTATTTGGGTATGTTTGTTTCCCACTCATTGGTATAGAGATGCCCATAGGTGACCACAATTTCTGTTGGTGTATTTATTTTTCAGCACATTCGTTTTGAGATGCCCAAGGGTGTTAGCAGTCCCTTTCTTATATTAAAAAAGGCAAATTATAACCACTTGGTGGGATATATGCAGGACTTATAAAATGCAGGTTCCTGTGATATCACATTGATTTCAGTCCTTAAATGGGTGTATGCACTATGCTTATCAATTTTTATATTCACATGCAAAATACCTGTCAGTTCTGCACATCTTTTCTACATAATACTGTACCAATTTTCATAAACTGCCTTTCTTATATGCCGTGAATAATCCAGTATATTCAGGGTAACTAGTATTCATTGACTGAATGAAAATTTTCATAGGTGATGCACATATAGTTTTCATGCAAGGGTTGCATTATCTGCCTATTCTGTTTCCAGTCTTTATTAAAAAAAAGTTTATCACCAAATCTTTTGACTTCTCTCATCATTAGTCGCCAGTGCGAATCAATTGTTCTCATATTGCCCTGTCCCCTGTGTCATTGTCCATCACTACATAAACTTCCTCTTTGGCCTACCTTGCCCTCACTTGCCTGGCAGCTCTATCCTCAGCATCCTTTTCCTTATATACTCTTCAGCATATTTCCAAACAATCATCTCACACTAAGTAAACCGAATTTGGTCTAATAATTGATTTTATATATGAGAATATATTTGAGTTATATGTATATTAGAAAGTAACCATTTACATTTACAACTTGGGAGCTTGAGTTGGTGTTTTTGGTTTTGTACTCTGTTTGATCTACAAGTACATTTAATATTGTAAATTTAATTACCTTAATTTGAAGAAATTTTTATTAACTGAACTTTAATATACACATTTATGCATATATTTTGTAAGTGATAAGTAGGGGTATTCTGATCCTAATGCTTATTAATGTTGTAGTATGTGCATGTCTAATGTGGTACATGCTTCTTAATTTTTCTCTTATCATTTTGTTACTCCATTTATTCTTGTAGAATCGTAAATTGGTAATATATTGTATGGGAATAAGTTTTTTTTATTTGTTATATGTATTCATATGATAATTTTCGTGAGATATCTTGTTTTCTAATCATATTTTTAAATGACTAATATTATGGTGTTTACTTGGTAACACAAATAATAAATTATAACTTGATTAACAAATGTTTATATTAAGTGGTTTTTGTCTTTTAATCAAAAATATCTCATTTCATTAATGTACCCAACAAATGGTTACATATTTAATGCACTTAAATTTTTACTAAGTTTTCAAAGACTAACTAATGATTTTTATTTTTCAGTCAAAAATACTTCAGTTTATACCAAGCTTTGAAGACTAAGGGTTTTTGTCTTTCAGTCAAAAACACCTCAGTTTAACCAAGTTTTTAAAGACTAACTCATGGTTTTTGTCTTTCAGTCAAAAGGAGATGAGATGGGACGAATGTCCAGTGGTGGTGGAGATATCGCCCTTGGTCTCCTACGCAGGGGAGGGACTTGATGAACTAGTAGCAAATAAGAAGTTCACATGTCCCTTATTATTGTCGGAAAAACCACACAAAAAGTGTGAAGTGTAACTGCTGGTGTGCAAGGATTCTTTAATTAGGTCAAAATGGTAATGGTGATATACAAGTTCACCATATTTTTTTAGTAGCGATGGTGATATGTAAGTTCACCAAGTTTTTTTTTTATTAAAGAATTTTTTGGAGACTGAAATGATAGATATTTTCACGAAGTTTTTTTAGTGATGTCGGCATCTTTGAAATCCAGGAAATGATAATTTTCCCGTTTGTTTTAAATGCTCGTTAGGAAAGGAAAATTTGTTTTCAGGTCATGAAAAAGTTCTTATAAGAAAAAAATATATACCACCTACTTCAACATGATGAGCAAGTAACAACAGCATTTATTCATTACTCATTGGCATGTTCACTTATCATTTGTCTAGTGTTAATGATGGTTTCCTTAAGTTATAAGTTATTTATAGTTACTGTATTAACTTAGCAGAAGAGAGTTGGAAGAACATCATGAGAGATACGTGGAACTTAAATATTGAGCCAATGTTAGTCATTGTATATTTAAAAGAAACAAATGGTGTTGATTTTCATAGAAAATATTACTCTATTTCTAAGTGAATTTAGATTCCATAATTTAATTGTGTGAATCTGAAAGTACATATATTTGAGAGATTAACTTTTTTGAAAACATGTTTACCTATAAATTATGCCTTTGCTTCTTTTTCACATATTTTTTATAATCTCTAGTAGTTTATATTCGGCTTTTGAAAATGCCAACTAGTTATATGGTTTACTGTATGTAAATGGTGTAGATAATTCTTTGAAGAGGTAGAAAAAACTGCACTTTACTATGACCCCAGTGGTTGTGATTTAGGATGCTGGAGTGGTTTAGTATGTGCCTTATATGATGCTGCATCTTCTAATTCAGAAAAATCTGAACATGCAATATCAAGTTTTAACCTCGTTATTTCATATCATGTGTTTCATTTTTATGTAGAACTATGCAGATAGTTGTGATGTTTTCTAATAGCAGACAGAAGATTTTTATATGCAGGGTGTTTTCAAAAGTTCCACCGTAATTTGATTTTCTATTTTCTTTGCAGGTAATCAACCAATTACATTAATCTTCTGGTAAATTTATTAAATTTTAAAAAAACTGTTAATATTTTACACCATTTCTTTTGCTGTTGTGCAGACTATAGAGCAGATGTGGAAAATCACTGCATTGCTGGAAGTTTCTCAATCTGTGGTCAAAGTGCAATGATGATTCTGGACAGTACAGACAGTACTATGATCCAGACAGGATAACCTTGGTCGACAACCACTGGAAGTTTATGGAGACTGGATCAGTAAAGGACATACCCTGATGAGACAAACTTTGAAGTGGAGAGAGTAAGGAAAATGGCAAATCTGTCCATGAGACTTTTGTTCAGTCAAGGAAAGTCCATTCAGTGATCAGCAGTGGAACTGGCTGTCAGCGCAACATCTATCCAACAGAATTTACAGTATTGTGATGATTTTCAGTAACGCAGCTGCTCTGTAAATGGACTTTCCTTGGCTCTGAAGAACAATTCACGGGCAATTTTGACATTCTCCTCAATCCACCTACTTCGGGGTGTTCTTGATTGGGGTTTGTCCTCTATGGATCCAGTCTCCATAATCTTGTGGTGGGTTTCAACAAAAGTTTTCCTATCTGGAGCATAATGCTGTCTATAGACTGTCTGGGATCATTGCTGTACTTGATCATAGATTGAAAAACCTCCTGCCATGTAGTACTATTACACAATTGCTCTAGAGTCAGTATAGTAGCAGAAGAAATCGGTTCAAAAATTCAAAAGTAGACATAAAACAATTCACAATTTCTGAGGGAGTGTTTGTCACAAGTTGAATGTTGTTGAACAATTATCTGCAAAGATACATTAAAATCAGATTAGGGAGGGACTTTAAAATAATCTTTTATCCAAGAGGATGTGCTCTATGTATTTTTATTTATTTTAGTGTATGAAATAACGTGTGTATAATTTGTAACTTGAAATTATTTTAATATTTTTCATCATGTTTCTGCCTTGTATTTTCTTTTATTGTTTTCTTCCATAGCTTTTCTGTTGAAAGATTGAATTACATTCCATTTTTAGTAATACTGTCAACTAATCAGAACACCAGTGAAGTGAGTAAATTATGCCAAACTGCTAAGACCTCACCAATATATGCTGCAATATTTTTAAATTTGATACCCTTAGCCAGCTGAAGACTAGCAGAGTGGTCACAACTGGGTAGAAAACTATAAAGCTGGGCTTTACTCTAACATCTATAGTGGGTCTCATATTTCGATCTTCCAATTTGCGCAGATGTTGTGATACCGAGAAAATTTTGAGGGCGTTTCGAAACTCCCACCCTAATTTGATGTTCAGTTTTCTTCGTAGGTAATTGACCAATGAATTTCATCTAATGGTGAACTCTACTTAGTTGTTGAGAATAGTTTTCAGTCTACTTTTGAAGTTTTGTGCCGTTTTCTTCTGCTGAAATGTTAACTTTAGAGCAGAGATATAAAATTGCTGCATGGCAGGAGGTTTTTCAGTAGGTGGTTGAAGTGCAGCGACAATTCGGTAGTCTTAAGATCAGCATTATGCATCAGATAAGAAAATCATCATCTCCATTTATTGGGTGTGTGTGGAGACCAGATTCATAAAGGGTAAACCCCCAATAGGAAAATCTTGAGGTAGTTGAAGTGAGGAGAATGTAGAAGTCCATAAGTTGTTTGTTCAGTCAATGAAATTCCATATGGTAAGCAACTGCAGAACTGAACACCAGCCTAACACTCTGTCTGTACAAGATAGCTGTCACCCTGATATTCGGTCTATAGCTATAACTTTCCTTTACTCGTAACAAGTGTTTCATGGACACACTTGACATTCTCCTCACTCCATCTACTTTGAGGTCTTCCTGATTGGTATTTGTCCTTTATGGATCCCATCACCATAAACTTAAGGTGGAAGTTGACGGTGGTTTCCCCATCCATTGCATAACGCTGTCCACAGACTGCCCAGAATCGTTGTTGCACTTGAACAACAGAAAGAAAAACCTCCTGCCATGCTGTGATCTTACACAGTTGCTTCAGTGTCAGTGTGGTAGCAGCAGAAATGGCGCAACACTACCAAAGTAAACTCTAAACGATTCTTAACTACTGAATAAGAGGTTGGAAAAAAAAAAAATTAAATACAGTAAGGTGGGACTTTTGAAACCCTTCAATAAAGCACTAGTTTTAAATTCTATGTTGAGAGATAAGGTAATTCCCCAGATGAACAAAGCCCCTTCCAGGTTTTCATGCCCCATGAGGGGCAAGAGTTGGTTATTAACAAACTTCTTAAGTTATGGCCACCCTGCTCAATCAGTTGGAAGAAATTATTATAAAAGAATTTTTTCAACATTCTTGACACAAACAAAAATGAAGCACAATACAGTAGATATAAATTTCATTTCATTCACGATTCTGTGGGACCCATTTTGAGTATTTAAGAATTAATTCACATCCCTGACAGACTATGTATATATACTGTACTATATTTCCATGTTCCCATCGTGTATAATATGTTCACAGAGGCATATTTCAGTATTTTACTGGTCAACTTTCAAGGATATCTTTAATAGATCTTTAAACAGACTCATAAAAAAATCTTAATTTTCTCAGAAATTCTAGGTAACATGTCATATTTGACATGCTCTTTTTTTCAAGTAAATTCTATCATTAAAAAAATACTGAAATTTGCAAAAATTTATAAGAATATATTGATAGTTAATTTTAAACGATGATTTATTAGGACATACTTAAATAATGTCTTAAAAAACACGGAGATTTTCAGAAATTTATATTAACATATTGGTTGTAAATTTGAACAGTGCGGTTTTTCAGTACTTAAACTAAAACAAAATTAGATAGATATTTCAGAAATTCATATAAGCATACAGGTTGTAAATTTGTACAGTGTGATATTTAATGGAAATAATATACATACCCCGTTTTTTCGGGTAACTATAGTGACAGCTCTCCCCACTTTTTAAAAGTAAGAATGGTTTGATAAACACTCAGATTCACAGAACATGTCTGTATTGTCAGTGATGTACAGTTTTGGAAAAGAATATGGGACGACCCATAGCAAATAATTTACATTTCATCTGGACAAATGAAACAAATTTTGTATTTATGCTGCATATACAGTAGTTTCTGTTTTTTACAATTCTGCAAGCTTATAATAGAGACATGATATAAAAATTTATATTTGTTTTTGTTAGCACATGAAACGGACACTAACACTGATTTCTTCAATGATAAATTTACGTTGATTGCACCTCAAGAATTTAGTTTCCTGTTTGTGCATGCCTAAAACTCTTGACTGGCAATTTTTTTTCCAAAATATTTTGCAGTTAAGTTAGAAAAAATCTAGAGAAGTTATTTTTGATACATTCATCTGTTACCGAGATGCTGTAAATGGGGTTGGCGGAAGTATGATTAACATGAAAATACTCGTTTCTACCTTTGGAAGGCTCAAAGAGAGCAGATATGGACGAGAATACCTCGGAGCATAATTTCTGGAAGGCCCAGAGAGGGCCAATATGGACAAGAAGACTTGCTCAGAACATAATTCTTCATAGTAATTTGACGAGTTTTTCATCCTAGCTGAAAACTCAAATGGGCAAAATAAGATATTTCGTGATTGGAGGGGAAGAGGTTAATCAGCATGAAGGTGGCGGTATGTGTAAATTTTCATTTCGAGATTGGGTTTGACTTTAAGAACACATAGTCCAAGCATAATATTACTAAGTTCACAGAATTATACAATAATATATACTGTAAGGTTAAATAACTGTAGAGTTAATCATGAGCTAAATTTTAATTGTAGTATAACTGGTACATTATATCTGATTTTACTATTTTGTACTCTTGCAGATCTTAAACCTGACTAACTTGTATAACAAAAAATGGCAGAAGCTTTTCATTTAAATCGAATTTACATTATTGTAATGTTGAGAATATCAAAATTTACGTGTAATGCATTAAGAACATTTATAAAGACAAAATTACCTCTATAATAAAAAAAGAAAAGAAAAAAAAGAGGGGTAGTTAACACCACAAGAGGCTTGTACTGATTCGTTATATGGAAATGGTTCTGTTGTTGGAACATTGTGTATTTTGCCTTATAGGCAAGTGATTTTATGTAATAATAAAAAAAAGAGAATTTCAAAAGCTGTATATTCATTATCTTCCCTTCTAACTATTCAAATTATTTTCTTAATGTTTTGTTTCTGCCCGGGCCAGATGGGGGCAATGTTCTTTACTAGTCATAATTTTTTTTTTTAAAGCTTTTTTCCCTTCAAATCCATAACATATTAACAAGAGCAGCACTGTCGTTGCAAGGCCAACCTTTCTTATGGGTATTTTTCACAAGAAAACCATCAAAATCACTATAAAAATATTCTAAGGAAAATTATGATACAGTATCTAGGTAGGTTAGTCCCGAATAATATTTTTCAATATCCTAGACTGTAGAACTTTGCAGGAATCTAGTACAAAGGAAATTCCTGATAATTAGAGATATTTTTACTTCATGGAAATAAAGAGCTTAGGGTTTGACTGCAAATGTCATTCTATTAAAAAATGTTTTAGTTAGAAAAAATTATTACATGAATTCATGGTTTTATATTACTATTACCAAGGAAAATTGGCCAAAAGGTGGTCCATAAAGCTTTAAATATAATTCAACATGGAGTAGAAAGAATACCTCCTCTGCGTTCCCATGCTTCATAAAAGTAGACGAAACGAGTCTGAGAAATGGGACCAGGAAACCCCTCTTTTTAATTTTTCTCCACAAAACGTAAAGTTTTAGCTTTGACTTAGCCACCCCCTTGTAAGGATTATGGCTTTTGTATATAGACGGATTACACATAAAATTTAGATAAAGGATGGGAGGCTAGCAACCCTTTCATTATTGCAAAATAACTTGCGAGAGTACAAGCAAGGTAGGAGGCGACTTTATTACTAAAGTTCTTTTATTACAGCTGTGTAAATATATATATATATATATATATATATATATATATATATATATATATATATATATATATATATATAATTTTTTTTTTCTATAATATTTTGCATACCTTGCAAAGAAACCACAACAATGAGAATTGGAGCAGCATGGTATTAAGATACGTTGCCCACCCTAGCTTCTTCTATTGACTATTTTTCATTAGAAACAATTAGGGTTGAAATGATTGGCAGTCCCCAGTCGTTCTTTTAATTTTTTACAGCATGCAGAGAATAATGAGCATGGAAACCTTTTTTCGTGCCAACAGGAATATCCTTGCTAATTGCTTTCAGCAGTATGCAAAGAATGAATGAAAAATTCTATCTCCATCACCACCTTTTCTAAACATTCAATATGTTTTGATATCAAATACTTGATTAAGTGCAATAATATTAATTTAAACAGTTTTTAAGCCATAAAATATACTTACATATTTACTTTGACCCCCCTACAAAAACTGATCCCAAGAAATCTTCATCATGCTTCTTATTTTTCAATTTCTCGTTCTTTTTTTCTTCTCTACGTTTTTTCTTTTCTGCTAGTCTTTGCCTAAATTTTTCATCTCTTCTTTTTTTGTCTTTCTTTTGCTGTATTTCACTTTCTGTGTCCTTCTGTTTAAAAATAAATCCAGATTTTTCATCGACTGGATTCATATTGTCCTGCTGACCTGTTAGTTCATTACCCTTTTGGGTTTTTTTCTTATTCTCTAATTTTTTCTTTTTACTGAGGTTGGAAAATTTAAGAAAATGATCCGTTTCCTGCCGTACTTGCGATATCTCGGCACCCATTCTCTGACGGTAAACTTCTCGTTCATATTCTAGACGTTGATTAAGGAAGGCCCACTTCATTCTGCAAGATTAGCGAAATGTATCAAGGAGAAAATATCAAGTTTAATGATAAATGTCTAATTCTTCATATTCCTACATGTTGACACAAAACCTCTGATGGAATATAAAGATGAAATCTCTAAAAGTATTTTAAAACAGTCCAGATTTTGAGATAAACTGATGTACGATACTTGAAGACAAGATTTAGATATCCCTTTTAGAACAAGTGACATCATAAGGAAAGCATATTACTGGAGGGAAAAAGAGGCTCTTCCTTTACAGATTATGATGTGCTAATATTTTTTGCCAGAAAAAGAGAGAGAGAGAGATATACCTTGGAAGATATTTGATGTTCCATAGCTCGTCATAGCATGGGTCCTTCCTCTTTCCACCAACACGATTAGCATTAAGCATTAAATTGACCCATTTTGCTTTTCTTTTGCTCTTGAATTCTACCCAGCCTTCAGTGTACTGCCTATGTTTCTTACTAGTGCTCTTCTTTGCTTTATCTGTATATAAAATTAGAATACAAAAGAGGGTTCAGCTGCATTTTATATTGTTTTTTATACATATAATCTAATCTTGTTCACTAATAATGGTAACAAGCTATTGTTATACTATCTAACATATCCCAAAACATTGTCATCAATAGTATATACAGTATTATTATTACCATGACAATGATTTGTCAAAAAGAAATGATACAAATATTTGCTATTATTATTATGAGGGCCAGGGGGTAGTTCAGAGGAGTGCACGATTCAAGTACTAAATAACACGGGTTTCATTCCTCCTTGGGGTGTTAGAAGAAGAACAACTGCCCCAGGGATTATAGCCCGTAACTTTTAATGCAAAAACGGACAATTAATGTTTTTAATTACACCTGTCTCATCCGAAAAAATGATATGCTCTTTTAGTATGTCTCGATATTTTACAACTTTTGACAAATTTTGAATGAATCTGACTTTCAGAACTGTCGTAAATTACTCGTTTTTAAGGTAGATTAAGATACATTACTATATACAGTAATAGGTTACGTCAAAGTCATTTAAGCTAGCTTAGGTTAGGAATAATTTCCAACGATTTTGAAGGTCACATTTATTTAGACATCAAAAACCATAGGAATAGCATAATTTTAACTTAAAAAGGTAGATGACTGTAGAGGTAAATACTTAACCAACTGCCTCTTGATAATACCACAAAATATATATATATATATATATATATATATATATATATATATATATATATATATATATATTATATATATATATATATATATATATATATATATATATATATATATATATATATATATATATATATATATATATATATATATATATATATATATATATATATATATATATATATATATATATATATATATATATATATATATATATATATATATATATATATATATATATATATATATATAACAAAAAAATGAATGAAGTGAAGCGAAATGTGAACAATGTATTATACCATATATAGTTAGGTTAGGTAAGATTCCTGCAGAGGTATGGAAGAGTTTGGGCGAAGAAGGGATACGGGTGCTGACAAAGTTCCTGAACATGGTGATGAAGGAAGAGACTATCCCGAATGAGTGGAGAGATAGTATAATGGTACCGATTTTCAAAGAAAAGGGAGACATCCAGAGTTGCAACAACTATAGAGGAATTAAGCTAACATCTCACACTATGAAACTGCTGGAAAGAGTGTTGGATAAAAGGCTGAGGGAGGAGACAGAAGTTTGTAGTGAGCAGTTTGGTTTTATGAAAGGTCGAGGAACAATGGATGCAGTATTCGCAATGAGGCAGACAATGGAAAAATATAGAGATAAGCAAAGAGGGCTGTACATGGCGTTTATTGACCTGGAAAAAGCTTATGATCGGGTCCCGAGAAGCGAGGTGTGGAGGAGTATGAGGTCGAAGGGAGTGAAGGAGAAGTATGTCAAGATAGTTCAGGACATATACAGGGAAGCCACAACAAGAGTAAGAAGTACAGTTGGCACTACAGAGCCTTTTCAGGTGAAAGTTGGACTCCATCAGGGATCAGCTCTTAGCCCCTATCTATTTAACCTTCTCATGGATGTGATGGTGGAGGAAGTGACAAAGGAGGCACCATGGAGCATGCTCTTTGCAGACGATATTGTTTTGGTCTCCAAGAGCCGTGAAGAATTGCAAGAGAGGTTGGAGCTATGGAGGGGTTTGCTGGAGGATTACGGACTGAAGGTGAGCAGACAGAAAACGGAGTACCTGGAGTGCAATGTGACACAAGGAGGCGACCTGTTCATGCAAGACCACAAGCTCCCAAAGGCGGACGCCTTCAAATACCTCGGCTCCTACGTAACGAAGGATGGAGACCTAGAGAGAGAGATTGATCATAGGATCCAGGTAGCGTGGAACAGCTGGAAGAGAACATCAGGGGTGCTATGTGACAAGAAAATCAGTGCTAGAGTGAAAGGAAATGTGTACAAGTCAGTTGTGAGACCAGCGTTGCTGTACGGAGCGGAGACGTGGCCGGTGAAAAAGGTTCAAGAAAGGAAGATAGATGTCGCAGAAATGAGAATGCTGAGGTGGATGTGTGGGGTGACGAGGGAGGACAGGATACGAAATGACCGGATCAGAGGTACAGTGAAGGTGGTGGAGGCGTCGGCGAAAGCGCAGGAGAGGAGATTACAGTGGTTCGGTCATGTGAAGAGGAGAGAAAAAGACTACGTGGGTGTGAGAGTGATGGATATGGACGTGGAGGGCAGACGTAGACGAGGAAGACCTAAACTACGGTAGAAGGACCGACTGAAGGAGGATCTCAGAGAGAGACAGCTGGGGGAGGAGCAAGTGATGGACCGGAACCAGTGGAGACGACTAGTGAAGAGATGCGACCCCAGATGAAAATGGGAACGCAAATAGAGGAAGAGGAAGAAGAAGGTAAGGAGCAATAGCTCTAAGGGTCAAGTGTCCTATCTCCCTCCTACCCAAGAAGCTAATTCCAGTATGCTGCAAATGCTTCCTATTTTCAAGTTAAACCATCTCTCGGGGGCAGAGCCCCTAGTAAGGAATTAAAATTCTCCAGTTTTTTTTTTTTTTTTTTTTTAAGTATCCTTAACATTTCAGATTTTCCTTCCCCTCCATGAACCGCAAGTTATTGTAGTTTATCTCCGATATTGATGGGAGAGAGAAAAGGGAGTGAGAAAACCTCTATATTAACTTTTCAGAAATATTCCATAGCATATATATATATATATATATATATATATATATATATATATATATATATATATATATATATATATATATATATATATATATATGGTAATTTAACAGTTTAATATCGCACACTATTCCTAGCCAACATAGATGGTTAGGTTAGGTTAGGATATAACCTAACCTAACCATCAATGTTGGCAAGGAATAGGGTGCGATATTAAACTGTTAAATTACCATATATATATATATATATATATATATATATATATATATATATATATATATATATATATATATATATATATATATATATATATACACACACAACACTAGAAAACATTAACTCAATGGGGTGATAAGGTAAAAATTTTACCGACTAAATTTATCAAGGCATAAAACATACGAAATTAAAAAAATAAAATAAAATAAAAACTTACCATCTACTTTAGGTTGCAGGTACACTCGATCAATGTCTCCAAACTCAGAAAAGTATTTTCGAATCTTATTTACATCAAAGCCTGTGGGTATGGTGGTTAGATATATAATTCCAGGTTTTCTTTTCTTTTCTTTCGTGAGTTTTATTATAGAATTTTCTTCCGCTGGTATTTTAAAGGAATTTTCAGACGTTTGAACGGAGTTATTCGAATTATTTTCCATGGTCTCCATGCTGTTTTGTTTACATTTTCCAGCGGTCAAAAATGGAGTATGTATCAAGTCATACTAAGATATACATGGGTTTTTTCGTCACATTAGATTCTATTGAATTTAGTCATTAATGTTCAATATAATTACCATTAACCAAAATCAGAGATAAATTAGAGGTTCTTCATTTAAAACTGCGTTAAAAATATTGAGTCAAAATAATTAGCTGTAGTCAAAATCACGGCTATTTTAGTCTAAAGAGTTAGAGGGCGTAATCACCGAACTTACTGAGAGAATAACTATTTTGACCATCAGAACATTAACCATGCGATACGCATTAGGTGAACTCTCTCTTAGCCCAAATGCAAGGTGTCATCACTATGGAGGAGGGGGGGGGATTGGACGGAAAGGATTGGGATTTGGGAGTGAAAGCATGAAAATTAAATAAAGATATTTACTTAATTGTGCTTACGGGAAAGAGCCCCAAGAGCGTAACTCCCCGTCTCCTGGTCGGTTCCATTTTGTACTTAGTGATACCTATCATAAATGTCCTTTTTTTTTATGATTGTGACACCAGGACAGGTAAAAGCAAGTCAAATAAATCTACCCTTATCGAGCCTGGGTACGAAGAAAGCATAAAGAGAAACATATGGGGAGTATTGTGACTTGTCAGATGTGAAAGGATAATAAGACATGTGTAACGAATACCCAAGAATATTCGGTGTTGATGTAGGCATAGAAATAGAACAGTAACTGAAGGAAGACTTAACATCGAACTGTCCTGGACAATCTTATTTACGTCCACAAGACCCTTCAGCTGTAGTATCGCAACGGGCGTTTGCTGCCATGGCCCAACCTACTACATGATTCAGTAAGTAATTGCATATATCATGTCCAAATGTACAGTACTGTATACTATTTGAGTAATGTAATAGCTTAATTAGCTTTGTTCTTAAATAATTTTGTCAATACTTACTAGCTACATATTGTAATTGTGAATACTTAATTTAGATTTTTTTGCCTTTAATTACAATACTTATTATAATGAACATATTTTTATTTTGTCAGTTTTTTTGCACAGTAATTTTGATATTCCTGCAATATGTTTATATAATTATATGAGATTGTAATAGTTTCATAAGTTAGTTCATTAGATAGTTCTGCCCCCCCCTTTTTTTCTTTCTTAAATAATGATAGTTAAAAATCATAAGGCTCTCATGAAAGTAGTTATGCTTAGTCCGAAATATGCGATATACTTCAGAGTGGTGATGGGGAGTGTCGTAAGGCATCTCATATGGATGCCTATAGCCGCTAGAGGGCAGAGTGTGCACTCAGAAACCAGCGCCACAGGACGGCATACAGAACCCACGTCACTTTAGTCTGAAGTCAGTACTTGCCGGAGGCAGAATTTACGTCCATAGTTAACCGCCCCTAAGGGGGCGGGGATAGTGAGTGACAGGAACTATAGAAATGGGAGCTTTGAGGAAGAAGTTGGTTCAAGTTTTCTCTAAATAAATTACTGTTAAATGAACAATGCATCTCTTTCACCAGCCTCGCTACCTATAGATACAGTATAGTGGAAGAGAAACACTATGTGGAGGATTTCCTGTGTGTTATTTACCCTTCGATCTTATAACCCCCTAAATTCGGAAATCCTGACACGGCTTCAGTAGAGGCCTACCACGATCTCAAAATTAAATCCTCTACCAATAAAATATAATTAATATTACATGCATAAACATACATGCAAATATTTTATATGGGGGTTTATGAACTGCTGATATGTGAATATTTAAATAAACTCTCCTCACCTTAAATTAAAACTTCCTCATACAGAATAATACATTTTCTAACATACATTCTACCTACGAGTGTTCAATTAAATGAGCTCATTCTGTCCCTCACACGTAGTTATAAATATTGTTAGAAATATAATAACTCTGTACTTATCTGTCCGGATAACCCTGATGTCGTCAGCAATCACGGGACTCCGAATCAAAAACGTATCTTCTGATCCACGGATCTCTGTCACGTTCCTCTACTTGAGTGTCTCGTAACGTCTCACGAGGACAACTAACCCTTTCGCCTATAAGCACTGTCAATGAACACAGTAAAACATGAGTGCCCCGTAGCATCTCACGACGGCAACTAACTTTATAAGAAAGTCCCACAAACTCCTCTAGTTTGTCGGGGTCCTGGGTACTAGGACTAAGTTGACTTATGACTTGCTTACAACAGTTCTTTGTTCAACGAGGCGATGCAATAAGCGTTATCAAGGAGGTGAAGGGTTAATGGCTAAAATCCATTAGTGACCTACATTCCTTTCTCCACGTCTTCTACGGCCAGCCTCCCTAATAAACTACACATTATACATACGAATATACGTGTATACATGATAGAACTTAATAAGTATACATGCGAAGTCTAAAAGTATACATTTATGCACTTACGTTACAATAAACGAAACTATATGCAAACTAACACTTACATAATGTACGTAGAAATAAACTGTCTTGAAATATATTCAAGACATCCTGGGCCCCTCCAAAAAGGAAAAAATGGAGGGTCTCCCCATCAGTACTACAATTTATCATCAATGATTAAGCGTGCCCACAATTCTTTAACCCTTTGGGCAGCTTGACGTTCAGATCTTTCATAATTTGATGATTCCTTTTCGTATACTTCTGACAACAGATATTCCCATGAGAGCTTTTCAGACCAAGCTCTCTGAATAAGAATTTTTCCTCTTCTTAGTAAGGGTGATATTAGACCTAAGGGGTCCAAAAATATACCCACCAGTGACAGAAGTTTATGTTTGGTCAACACATCTTCTCTAGCCTTCAGACCTTCCAAAGACAACTTGTCTGTATTAACATTCCAGATTAAACTAAAGATTGATACTTTAGGAGATCTAGAATTTTCAGAAAGGCGCTGATCCAGTACCCTTTGAAGTCTTGCATTGTTGGAATTTAATGCTTGCAGTGATATTTTGGCCTTTTCCCACTCTACATCTGCAGTATTGCATATATCATACTGTTTCTCTTCACTGGTACAAGCATCCAACAAATTACCCACATGAACATTCTCCAATATTTCCTCAAACTGTTCTATTAGAGACTTCATTTGTTCAAAGGCACTCTGAAAATTGTGTAGGAGAGGAGGGTGGATAGGCTTCAAGGGAACGTACTCTGTAAAACTTCTAAGTGTAGTTTTATCTTCGTAATGCACTTCTTGCTTTACTCCAATACTCTCTTGCTCCCACAACTTATAAACAGGCTCTATGGCTTCTTCAATCAACAACTTATTAACAGGCTCTATGGCCTCTGCAATCAGCAACTTATTTACAGGCAATATGGCCTCTTCAATCAATAACTTATTATTAGGCTTTATCGCCTCTTCAGTCAACAACTTATTAACAGGCTCTATGACCTCCTCAATCAACAACTTATTAACTGGCTCTATGGCCACTTCAATCAACTCTTGAGTAGCTGTAGGAAAAACCTGTGTTCCTACTCGCATAACAATATGCCTCTGCACATTACTGGGTTCATGTTGAGTATCACAAGGAATATGGCCATACAACATGACACCACCCGGTGTTTCCATCAAAGTATAGACATCCCACTTGTCAATACCACTAACAAACTGACTGAAATGTAAGGCACCAATAACAATGCCAAAGTTCTCCAGTACATCACTATAAATATCTTCATCAGCCAACTTGTGACCATTAGACTTTAACACATTTGCAGCCTTTGCTAGTCCTGGAGTGTGGATGCTAATTACCATGTCATCAACTACAAGTAATTTAACTCTGGCTCTTCTTTTCCCCAATTTGATAACTACATTTACGACTGGAAAACTTCCTTTCTTTGTCTCAGAACGAAATGCATCAATACCAAGAGACATTTCATCTACAAGGGTTAATTTAAGCCTTTCAGCTAATTCCCTAGTTATAAAGGAACACTGGGAACCTGTATCAAAGAATAACCTAGTATTTACCCAAAGATTTCCCTTTGAGCTGCTTATTTTTCCACTTGCAGTAGGCAGAGCACATGAAGGTAAACTCGGCTTCACCATTTGCCTCTGTACTGCCTTCATAGTCATCACACCAACATGTTTCTTGTCCTTTCCTGAGTCAGAATGTTCTTGCTCATTGCTTGACTCATCTAAATTTGAACCATTTCCTGACTGTTCTTTCAGAAATGTAGGTTCTTCAAACCTTCTGCGAAATTTTGACTCTTGTTCATAACACAAGGCTGCATGATGACCATTTCTCTTAAACTTCTTACAGTTTAACTGAGTGTAACATTCATTTGCATAATGCCCTGACTGAGTACATCTCAGACATTTGTTATTGTTTCTCAATTTGTCTCTGCGTTCGTTTATACTAACTACTTTATTACACTGTTCAGACTTATGACCTTGCCAACCACAGAATACACATTCTGTTTTGCTATTTACTACATTTGCAGTAGCACCATAACTACCCACATTCTTTTTATAGAACTGTATCTCATCTCTCTGGGAGGTTTGGGTCTCTCCCTTTGTGTTACCTTTTGTATTGTTGCCCTCTATATGATATACATATTTTCCCAGTTCCTTCAAGAGGGTTTCATATGTAGGATATTTTGTGTCTATTTTCATGCTAATCCAGTTCTCAACATCTTCTGGCAATTTCATCATCACGAGCTCTGAAAACACCCAATCAGTGTTCTCCGTGTCTTTATAATTTTTCAGACTTCGAGTAATGGCTTCTACTTCCTGCTTGAACTTAAAAAGTGATGAATAATTAGAACAGGGAGTTGGTATTTTTACCAATTTCCTCATTAAATTTCGTACAATCCTGTCCTTGCTGGCATAAACAGCTTGCAGCTGTTGAATGCATTCATCATAACTCTCACTAGCAACAGGATATCCCTTTATGGTGTCTTTTGCATCTCCTTTAAGGGCATTTCTCAAGATGGTAAACTTTGTCATAGTTGGCATAGAAGTATTATGTACTAAACTATCAAACGTATCCCAAAACTCGTTCCATTCATCATAGTTTCCAGAGAACTGCGGTATTTTTACTTCAGGAAATTTCGGTGTGGGTTGCCCACTGGGGAGGCTTGAACTCTCGGAACTAGGAGCTCTAGTACTCTCCATAGTTCCTAACTTACGAATCCGTTCTAGGACAGCTAAGCTAATATTATTTACTGTTTCAGCTAGATTGTCATGTTCTGTATCCTCCTCTTCAGAATCCTTTTTAAGGGGCTTATTCTCGACATATTCTTCATATTTCCTATCATATCTTCCGAATCTTTCTGTTAGCGTATGGTGACATCTTTCTAAATAATTAACAACAAGTGTCTCATCATCTTTGGCAAGTTCTGTTTGACACTGAACACAATCACGTTGAACCAATTCCCGAAGGCGTTTTAATGCCTCAGGTTTAACCGACATATTGAGAAAGTAAATAGAACATAAAACAACAAACAAATAATTGATGCAATTTTATCATCAAAGAATCCACGATCTTCTTTATGCATCCACAATGCAACAAACATTCACTCTGTAAAGAGTATCAAAGGACAATCTTCCAAATCTCAAGATAATAACATACAGTTATTTCATTCCGTCAATTATGACGCCAATCCTCAAAGTGTAAAACACACTTTTCATCAATTAAACGACACTGTTAAGTCAGCAACAGTAAATGGAAAATGTAATGCAAACCACACTGTTCCTCAAACGACACTGTGCACCTAGCAGTAGGTGGGTCACTACCTTCTGTTTATTTACGTAAACAAAGGAATCAATACGACATTCTAGATATCGTTAAATGGGAAATATGTAAACACACAAATCCCTAAAAACCACTGTTCACCCAGCCGAAATTGGGTACTAATATCCAAATTACTTAATGGACGCTCAACTACGAAAGTATATTTCGTTTCCACAGATAGAGAAACGCTTTATCCACGTGGGAAATGGATTCTCTTATTTATTTCAACAACCACTTAAATTTCAAAGTTATATTTGCAATATTCATGCAAATACATGCAATGCTCCTCCCTGTTTTCGCTGAAATGTGGACGATTTTAACCGTAGAGTTTTACACTAACTTCTTACAAGGTGGGAGCTTATCTAAAATGTACACTATTTTCACCATTACCACACCAATTCTCATCCGGTTCGAAGGACCAAAAGCTGTGGAGGATTTCCTGTGTGTTATTTACCCTTCGATCTTATAACCCCCTAAATTCGGAAATCCTGACACGGCTTCAGTAGAGGCCTACCACGATCTCAAAATTAAATCCTCTACCAATAAAATATAATTAATATTACATGCATAAACATACATGCAAATATTTTATATGGGGGTTTATGAACTGCTGATATGTGAATATTTAAATAAACTCTCCTCACCTTAAATTAAAACTTCCTCATACAGAATAATACATTTTCTAACATACATTCTACCTACGAGTGTTCAATTAAATGAGCTCATTCTGTCCCTCACACGTAGTTATAAATATTGTTAGAAATATAATAACTCTGTACTTATCTGTCCGGATAACCCTGATGTCGTCAGCAATCACGGGACTCCGAATCAAAAACGTATCTTCTGATCCACGGATCTCTGTCACGTTCCTCTACTTGAGTGTCTCGTAACGTCTCACGAGGACAACTAACCCTTTCGCCTATAAGCACTGTCAATGAACACAGTAAAACATGAGTGCCCCGTAGCATCTCACGACGGCAACTAACTTTATAAGAAAGTCCCACAAACTCCTCTAGTTTGTCGGGGTCCTGGGTACTAGGACTAAGTTGACTTATGACTTGCTTACAACAGTTCTTTGTTCAACGAGGCGATGCAATAAGCGTTATCAAGGAGGTGAAGGGTTAATGGCTAAAATCCATTAGTGACCTACATTCCTTTCTCCACGTCTTCTACGGCCAGCCTCCCTAATAAACTACACATTATACATACGAATATACGTGTATACATGATAGAACTTAATAAGTATACATGCGAAGTCTAAAAGTATACATTTATGCACTTACGTTACAATAAACGAAACTATATGCAAACTAACACTTACATAATGTACGTAGAAATAAACTGTCTTGAAATATATTCAAGACACACTATATGTCAATAATAATAATAATAATGATAATAATAATAATAGTAATAAGAAGAAGAAAAGAGAAGAAAAAGAAATATGATGATAATAATAATAATAATAATAATAATAATAATAATAATAATTACACTATGGATTGAGTTAGCATTAACTACCTCCTCGCTTAGCGAGCTCCAGTTATCAACTACTCTTATACTAAAAATGCACTAGATATCCTTACATCCTGTGAAGAAGTTTTCTTACGATTCTTCAATCTCTCTCTCTCTCTCTCTCTCTATGTATCTATCTATCTACAGTATATATATATATATATATATATATATATATATATATATATATATATATATATATATATATATATATATGGTAGGAAAAGCCCATTAAATAAAACAAAAACAAAAAAATATAAAATGTACTTATTAATTTCGTGACCTTAACTGGGAGATACAGCTAAAAAAAAAAAAAAAAAAAAAAAAAAAAAACGCCCAGGGTACATTTTATGGAATTAAGTGATATCAATCTTAAAGGCCAGCCGGGGTTAGTCGGTAATCCCCACAAACTGTCCCCATGTACAATTATTTGATTAATAACAAAAATAATATGATCTCTAGTTGTAGTGCCAGCCATATCAAAATATCGATCCCTATCCACTCTGTCATAACCATGAAGTAATTTAAAAACCATCATCATATCTCCCTTATTCTTCTATCTTCGATTTATGGTAAGTCTAATTTCCTCAGTCTCTCCTCATAACTGAGATTGTGTATTTCTGGCACCAGTTTTGTGGCATTGAAAAGGCCCGCAAACATTTATTTTGATGTTAGGTTAATAAGAAACTTCATATTCAGTATTGTTTATTCACCCCAACATGTCAATAAAATAAAATAAAAAAAAATAAAGGTTGGAGGGCCTTTACAGCATGCCTTTGAATTTTTTCCAGCTTAACTATGTGCTTGTTCAAGTTTGGATTCCAAAAGGGGTCTGCATATGCAAGCTTTGGCCTCACATAGGTTACACAAATATTTCTGAACATTTCCTTGTCCATGTGCCTGAAGGCTACCCTTACATTTGCTATGGCATATGCTGTCCTCACTATGTCACTTATAAGCATTTCTAGAGAAAAATCTGCCAGAATGTTTACTCCTAGATCCCTCTCATTTTTTATCTTTTGAAGTTCAGCTCCTACCACTGAGTAGTCAAGCTTTTATGCCTTCTTGCACTTGTATCCATTCTCATTACCTTACCTTTAGAAGTATTGAATTTCATTAGCCACTTTTCTGATCACTCATGCAGACTATTTAGGTCTTTCTGAAGTTCTCTACCATTGTTCTCGTTTCCTACTTTCTTCACAATCTTTGCATCATCTGCAAACATATTCATGCATTAATTTGCAGACTCTGGTAGGTCATTTACATATACAAGGCACAATAGTAGCCCTAAATTGAACTCTCTGGAACTCTACTACCAACTCTTCTCCATTCAGACACTGTCTTACTCTAACCCTCTGCTCCCTTCCTTTCAAGAAAGACATTTCCACCTATTCTCGTCATTGTTTGCAGCTTCTTAAGTCTCCCATGTGGAACCGTATCAAATGCCTTCTGAAAGTCTAGGAATATGCAATATGCCCAACCCTCTTTCCTGTAAGATTCGGCTTACCTCATCAAAAATTCTAATAAGTTTGTTATTGTTCTCTGAGGCTATTTTGTCTCACTGACAAAAAGTTGGAGGATTTCAAATGAAGAGAGATATGTTTTTTATTAGTTTCTCCATAACTTTGCAAACTATGCTGGTCAAGGAGACAGGTCTATAGTTTAAAGCTGTATCCCTCCTTCTCTTTTTGAAGATAGGTACCACACTTGCTTGTTTCCAGCATCTTGGAATCTCCTCTGATTTTAGCAAATTTTCAAATGTGATACATAATGCCCTGATATTGATTAAGTGCATCTCTTAAGTACATAAGGAGATATATCAACAGGACCTGTAGCGCTTTGCATACCCGTGGCTGAAAAGGTGGTGTTCTCTAATACCAGACACTGAACTCCTATCTCTGCAGTCTGAGGGGGTGGGGTATTTTCTACTGTAGATACTGACTGAACTCTATTAAATCCTTTGCAGATCTCTTCATCTGTCTCAGTGATGCTTCCATCCGCTCTCATTAGCTTTAAAACCTGTTTTGTTTAGCTTTTTACCTTCAGTTTTCCTCAAATAAAGCTGTGGAAAAGATTGAGAATTTCTTTAGCCTTCCAGGTGATACCCCTTTTATTGTTTCTCTCTTCTCTTTTATTTAGGTAATAATTTCTTGCTCTTTTATAAGTTTGCCAGGCATCTATGCTTTTTCACCTCTTATGCCTTTTCCAGCATTTATCTCTCCACTCCTTAGCTCTCTTACAATCATTATTGAACCATTTCTGTCTGGCAAGAATAACTCCTATTCTGTTGCAAGGTGTGATTATATAGGCGAGAGTGAATAAGTGTAGATCACTCTCAAAAGATCTATTTTTTTTTAAGGGAGTGCTGAAGGAAAAAATTATATTATGGAGGAGTGGTAGTAGAGGAGTATAATAGAGAAGTGAAAACTAATAGCGACAACAGTATTAGTAGTTAGAAGAATGAGAATAGATATAATATTGGCTAAAGAGAGTGATAACAGTAAAGTAAATATAATAATAAGAGTAGTAAATGTAGTGAGAATAGTAATGATAATCTAGATTATTTTTATTAGGAATTGTTGAATCCTCTTCAACTTATACACAGATATAAAATCAAAACGTAATGATACTATCCAAGTACAGAGAGTGAGGAAAGTGTGGTGTTTATGGTGAGGGAGGTGTCCTATCGCTCAATCAGTATACAGTGCAAGCTAAGCAGATTTACCCAGAAGTACTTCCGTCGCTCTTATGTACCGTGACCGGACAATTCGCCGTCGGGCAATTTGCCGCCAGATAATTGGCCATAGGGCTATTTGCCGTAAGACAAATCGCCGTACAGATATTCCACCGCAGGGACATTTTGTCGTAAAGCATAGAGGATAATTTATAAAAAAAAAGAGATGAGGAAAAGAATTTGGTATGTTGCCCTATATATATATATATATATATATATATATATATATATATATATATATATATATATATATATATATATATATATATATATATATATATATATATATATATATATATATATATATATATATATATATATATATATATATATATATATATATATATATATATATATATATATATATATATATATATATATATATATATATATATATATATATATATATATATATATATATATATATATATATATATATATATATATATATATATGTGTGTATATATATATATATATATATATATATATATATATATATATATATATATATATATATATATATATATATATATATATATATATATATATATATATATATATATATATATATATATATATATATATATATATATATATATATACATATATATATATATATATATATATATATATATATATATATATATATATATATATATATATATATATATATATATATATATACACTGTGGAGGATTTCTTATATGTTATTAACCTTCGTTCTTATAACCCTGTATATTCGGAAATCCTGACATGGCTTCAGTAGAGGCCTACACACGATCTCAAAATTAAATCTTTTACCAACAAAACATAATTAATATTACATGCACAGGCATACATGCAAATATGTAATAAGGGGGTTTGTAAACTGCTGATATATGAATTATTAAAGAAACTCACCTCACCTTGAATAAAAATTTCCTCATACAGAATAATAAATTTTCCAACATATATTCTACCTACGAGTGTTCTACTAAAATGAACTCCTTCTGTCCCTCACACATAGTTATAAACATTGTTAGAAATAAATTAAATCAGTACTCAACTATCTGAAACACCCAAATGTCGTCAGCAATCACGGGACTCCGAATCAAACTCGAATATCTTCTGATTCACGTATCTCTACTACGTTCTTCTACTTGGGTGTCTCCTAGCATCTCACGAGAGCAACTAATTACTCATTATTAAAAGTATATACACCGTCAATGACCATGGTAGCAAATATATTCTATAATTCTCAATTGCAACTGATTTTACACATCGTAAACATGAGTGTCTCGCAGCATTTCACGAAGACAACTAATTTCTCATTATCAAATGTGTAAGTACCGTCAATAATCACGGTAAACGTGAGTGTCTCGTGGCTAGGTATGCATTCCCCTATATATAAAATAATTTTATTCTATACAATATAACATACAATATCATGTTTCATTTATACAAATGTAAATACTTAATAACCAATAAATTAAGCAATACACAAGACCAAAATCCATATGACGTAATAAAATGACTGAAGTTACTCTGAAATACTACAAATAGACACAAACAATGTATGTAGCATGATTATTTGCGTTTTTCTTTAGCCTTTACGTTGATGACCTTTTTCGTAGGATCGTGCTTGAATGTGCGTACTATGGGGCCTATTCCCGCCCTCTTGAATCTCATTTCATCGTATCTTTCTCTCTCTTCCAATTCTCTAGTGACTCTCATGTTGGACAAGGCTGTAATAAGGAAATAATTACGGAGAGATAGCATTTAAAATTATTATATCACTAAGAAACAGATGACCTAACTATTAAAAAATTATGATAAAACAAAGAAACAGAAGACCTAACAATATATAATATCTAATAACATGCAACATTTATGTTCTGCTATTCCAGCGTAATCACACAGCAATAAAACTCGTTTTGTTTTCTTTTTAAATATGAATCCTTCACCTGTATTGGATAGCTAGTAATTTATGAAAAAGGCTTATTTGTATCTCTCTGGGGACTATGGTAGCGCAATGGTTAGTGCTTGATTTAGGAAGTGACAAACCGTGTCCGAGTCCAACAAGGGGAGTAATGGCATCCAGTCTTGATTTCCAAGCTCTAACGTTTAAGACCAATGTAAGATCAAACAAATCCCTGTCTAAGTTAATTCCATAAACAGGTATAAGCTCTCCATGACATAAACTAGATCCTATCTGATAGACTTGACAATAATAATAATAATAATCAATTGCTATTAAGAATTATCATGCACTTTATAAAGTTATCCTTCCATATACAGAAGCTCCCCTACTTACGAACAACTGAGTTTATATTTTAAGTAGTAGTTAAGAAGCATCAGAGAAGAATGTAATTATTACACAAAGTTCCAGGACCCAATGTTCCAAATATCCCTTCAGCCAAAAAGACTTAATAACTCTTCTCCAGAAGGATCTTCAATAATGAAATGTCTCTTGCCTTGGAATACAAGCTTTCGAATGTAAATTCATTGACAGGTTATGAAACATTCCTTGATGAAAATAATTCTCATGAAAAAAGATGAAGACCAGGAAGTTCCACTTCCAGAGGTCCAAACATTATTTCCCGAAATGTGTCTTCAGCAAATACTGTTCTGTACATGCTAAGCCTTTGTTTGATAAAAATTAAATGGTAGTGAAGAAATCTCTGGATATTTCAATGTTGGTGAAGTATCAGTGTGGCACACCAAGTAGAAAATTTTTTCTGAAGACACTTTTCTGGAAAAGTGTCTTCAGCTCGTATTCCATTGTTAGAGACGTTTCAGGAGAAGATAGCCATTAACTCTTTGGGAGAAGAATCTCTATTACTCTCTTCAACAGACATATCTGAAACAAAAGGTCCTGGAACATTGTGTAATAACTGCAGTCCTCTCTGGTGCTTCACCCACATATATACAGTACTGTACATACAAAATATCAACTTATGTACATATTAAAATTCATTAATACTGCATATTTTATGCTTTATGTGGTAGTAGTGCTGCATATTTATGTGCTTGTACAGTACTTTTTTTTTTACCTAAACACAACTTATGAACAAATCTACTTTCAAACGGACTTCTGGAACCTAACTCGCATGTAAGTAAGTGTTGTGTTTATACATAAGCAATGACTGCAATATCCTTTAAAAGGGGGTGGCTGAGTAATAGCACACAAATTCATCTAAAGCCAAACATACCTCGATCACTCCTCTTAGTGCCCTAGGGATAAAGGGCTGCTGCTTGGGTCAACCACAGAGTAAGTGGGCAAAGATCTTCAATGTATATATGAAATAAAATATGAGGTGATCACTTAATAATTAACTCATTTACAGTGAAATCAACGGAATCAGATAAAGCCGAGATCATGGTCGTTTTTTCACAAATTCCTCTTACACACATATTCTCATTGTTACATGCATCAGCAGAAAAGGGAAATCTAGCTTCCTTAAGAAAATTGGCACAATTGAAAGAAAAATATAAATTCCGGTTACCAAGTGATATAAGAAAGACTCCATACATATAAGACTCCATATATATACGAAAGACTCCATACATATATTTCTTATGTAACTTAAGGTGTAACTAAGAGAGATAGGTGAGCATGAGTCTGGACATATTTTGCACCCTAAAATCATTTTCTTGGAGGAAAATTGTGAGGATGGGTAGTCTATGCCGAACTCCAGCTGCAGTAAATTTTGCTCATATGAAAAAATCCATTAGCCTCGGTAGCTCAGCGTTAAAAGTATGCAAGTAACTCGGGGTCGATCCCACCATTGAACATTGAGAGTGGCATTCAGCCTTAAATCCCCTTCTTACTCCAACATGTCTGTATCCACCTCCATTTGAATGGGACTAACAATGACATGAAATGGCACAACTTTCTGGAGACAATCTATTATGACAGTTTATTTTAAACTTTAATACTCGTCCTTACATTCTTTAAATCCTGCGACCATGCCCTTGGGTTTCCGTGGCAGAGTCTCTGGTTTAAAGACAGTCAACTTGGGAATTTTGAAGAAATCCCTAACAACTGGTATCTTGAGAAATCCTACTTGTACCAGCGAAAAAAGATTAGTGGATACCCAGTAACACAAAACAGCCTGAAAATATAAATACATATCATCATTACCTTCATTAAAGAAGTTATAATATTCATATACATTGATACGATCTTACTATACTCTGAAGCAAATAGAAAATTGCTAAATTTTTGTAATAATTACACAAGGCAACATTACAAATTTGGTAAAGATCATAAATTTGTTTTTATACATAATACCACGTCATATGCAAGTCAATAGGTTTACATAAAATAGAATACGACATCATCAATATACACAGAATACAAGTTTACAGAAAAACTCAAGTCCAATAAAGCAAATATTGCAAAAATCATTTTTACTAACTCAGCAAAGATAAATACTTTTGAACTCACTATAAAGTTTGCTTTTTAAGTATGGCTTTCTCATGTCCAATTTTGAAGGGTTTCAATTTATTTTGACTTTTAGTAAATAACATATGCTAATACTAGAGAAAAAGTTACACCTGATTACTGCATGTAGACAAAAATATAGCTGATTACCGCATACAGAGAAACAAATTACGGCCGATTCTTGCAAATTTTATAAAAAGAGGCTTTACCAATACAGCAAAAGACTTACCGCAGGGAAGCTGATTGTAAAGGGAAAGACAATCACTGGCAAGGCTCTTAGAAACCACCTCATATTCTGCATACCAGGTGATGAGAGTTTAGCACCGTCAGTTCCAAGCTAGAAAATAAATACAGTAAAGTGTATACAGTAGTGTTCCCAACCCACGAACAAATTTTGACCCCATATACCAACCGACGAACACACGTGTCGGCCAGGCGACCACATTTCCCGCTCACCCTCTCTCAGTTCTGCATTGGTGCCCACGCTGTTCATAGCTCTTGCTTTATTTTCCATTGTTTTACCTTTAAGCTAGCCCTTATTATGGCTCCTAAGAAAGTTAAAAGTGTTAGTGACAGTGGCGTCAAACAAAGGAAAATGTTAATAGATCTGAAAGAAGATATCCCCCCAATTTTTTTTTATAATAAAAAAAAAAATATATTAATAAATATGCATATAAAGATATATACATATAACAACATCTGTACACACATCCCCATATACAAGAGCAGACATAATGATATCCATATATAAATACTAATACATTATTTGGGGGGTTATCTTCTTTCAGATCTATTATCATTATAAGGATTAACGTTTTCCTTTGTTAATGATTTAATGATCTTGGCGGCTTCTTTGATTGAGGATAATTCGTTTGGATTAGGCCTGTCCTATTATCACAAAAATTTTTAATCTCTCAGGTCTCATGTATCCTTTTGTTTACGTTTCCTCCACCTTTGTTATTTTTTCTCAGTTGTGCTTGAGAAGGGATCCAGTTAGGATCCGAAATATAGCATTGTTTTATAAGTTTTGCTTCACTGATGGGCCTCCTTACTATTTAGTGCTGTATGCTAACAGTTTATATATATATATATATATATATATATATATATATATATATATATATATATATATATATATATATATATATATATATATATATATATATATATATATATATATATATATATAAGAACATAAGAATAGAGGACACTGCAACATGCCTACTGGCACACACGAGGCAGCTCCATTTTTGAATTGTATTTTCAGCATGTCTAACCTATTCTATTCTACTCTACTTATTTATTCTATTTTTCTTTTTATGATTTTTC